>CANSGD010000007.1:0-104377 GCA_947645195.1 Patellifolia procumbens
TAATTACCTATTGTTTTTTACTCCTTTTATTGGTATTAGGTATATCTAAAGCATATGAAGCCCTTGGATAAAACTGATTTCAAATCAAAGGTTAAAACTATCATAGTCTCTTATGAGATTTTGTGGTGTATGAACACCTTTCAAATCACTTGATGTGCTTAATTACCTATTGTTTTTGACTCCTTGAATACGTATTAGGTATATTTAAATCATATGTAGCCTTTGGATCAAACTCATTTCAAATCAAAGGTTAAAACTATCATAGTCTCTTACGAGATTTTTTGGTGTATGAACACCTTTCAAATCATTTGATGTGCTTAATTACCTATGGTTTTTTACTCCTTTTATAGGTATTAGGTATATTTAAAGCATATGAAGACCTTGGATCAAACTCATTTTAAATCAAAGGTTAAAAGTATCATACTGTCTTACGATATTTTGTGGTGTATGAACACCTTTCAAATCATTTGAAGTGCTTAATTACCTATTGTTTTTGACTCCTTGAATTGGTATTAGGTATATTTAAAGCATATGAAGACCTTGGATCAAACTCATTTCAAACAAAAGGTTAAAACTAACATACTCTCTTACGAGATTTTGTGGTGTTTGAACACCTTTCAAATCATTTGATGTGCTTAATTACCTATTGTTTTTAACTGCATTTATAGGTATTAGGTATATTTAAAGCATATGAAGACCTTGGATGAAACTCATTTTAAATCAAAGGTTAAAACTATCATACTCTCTTACGAGATTTTGTGGTGTATGAACACCTTTCAAATCATTTGAAGTGCATAATTACCTATTGTTTTTTACTCCTTTTATTGGTATTAGGTATATCTAAAGCATATGAAGCCCTTGGATAAAACTGATTTCAAATCAAAGGTTAAAACTATCATAGTCTCTTACGAGATTTTGTGGTGTATGAACACCTTTCAAATCACTTGATGTGCTTAATTACCTATTGTTTTTGACTCCTTGAATACGTATTAGGTATATTTAAATCATATGTAGCCTTTGGATCAAACTCATTTCAAATCAAAGGTTAAAACTATCATAGTCTCTTACGAGATTTTGTGGTGTATGAACACCTTTCAAATCATTTGAAGTGCTTAATTACCTACTGTTTTTGACTCCCTGAATAGGTATTAGGTATATTTAAAGCATATGAAGACCTTGGATCAAACTCATTTCAAATCAAAGGTTAAAACTATCATACTCTCTTACGAGATTTTATGGTGTTTGAACACCTTTCAAATCATTTGATGTGCTTAATTACCTATTGTTTTTGACTCCTTGTATAGGTATTAGGTGTATTTAAAGCATATGTAGACCTTGGATCAAACTCATTTCAAATCAAAGGTTAAAACTATCATACTCTCTTACGAGATTTTGTGGTGTTTGAACACCTTTCAAATCATTTGATGTGTTTAATTACCAATTGTTTTTGAGTCCTTTTATAGGTATTAGGTATATTTAAAGCATATGAAGACCTAGGATCAAACTCATTTTAAATCAAAGGTTAAAACTATCATACTCTCTTACGAGATTTTGTGGTGTTTGAACACCTTTCAAATCATTTAATGTGCTTAATTACCTATTGTTTTTCTCTCCTTGAATAGGTATTAGGTATATTTAAATCATATAAAGCCCTTGGATCAAACTCATTTCAAATCGAAGGTTAAAACTATCATAGTCTCTTACGAGATTTTATGGTGTATGAACACCTTTTAAATCATTTGATGTGCTTAATTACCTATTGTTTTTTACTCCTTTTATAGGTATTAGGTATATCTAAAGCATATGAAGCCCTTGGATAAAACTCATTTCAAATCAAAGGTTAAAACTATCATAGTCTCTTACGAGATTTTGTGGTGTATGAACACCTTTCAAATCATTTGATGTGCTTAATTACCTATTGTTTTTTACTCCTTTTATAGGTATTAGGTATATTTAAAGCATATGAAGACCTTGGATCAAACTCATTTTATATCAAAGGTTAAAAGTGTCATACTGTCTTACGAGATTTTGTGGTGTATGAACATCTTTCAAATCATTTGAAGTGCTTAATTACCTATTGTTTTTGACTCCTTGAATTGGTATTAGGTATATTTAAAGCATATGAAGACCTTGGATCAAACTCATTTCAAACAAAAGGTTAAAACTATCATACTCTCTTACGAGATTTTGTGGTGTTTGTACACCTTTCAAATCATTTGATGTGCTTAATTACCTATTGTTTTTGACTCCATTTATAGGTATTAGGTATATTTAAAGCATATGAAGACCTTGGATCAAACTCATTTTAAATCAAAGGTTAAAACTATCATACTCTCTTACGAGATTTTGTGGTGAATGAACACCTTTCAAATCATTTGAAGTGCTTAATTACCTATTGTTTTTTACTCCTTTTATTGGTATTAGGTATATCTAAAGCATATGAAGCCCTTGGATAAAACTGATTTCAAATCAAAGGTTAAAACTATCATAGTCTCTTACGAGATTTTGTGGTGTATGAACACCTTTCAAATCACTTGATGTGCTTAATTACCTATTGTTTTTGACTCCATGAATACGTATTAGGTATAGTTAAATCATATGTAGCCTTTGGATCAAACTCATTTCAAATCAAAGGTTAAAACTATCATAGTCTCTTACTAGATTTTTTGGTGTATGAACACCTTTCAAATCATTTGATGTGCTTAATTACCTATTGTTTTTTACTCCTTTTATAGGTATTAGGTATATTTAAAGCATATGAAGACCATGGATCAAACTCATTTTAAATCAAAGGTTAAAAGTATCATACTGTCTTACGATATTTTGTGGTGTATGAACACCTTTCAAATCATTTGAAGTGTTTAATTACCTATTGTTTTTGACTCCTTGAATTGGTATTAGGTATATTTAAAGCATATGAAGACCTTGGATCAAACTCATTTCAAACAAAAGGTTAAAACTAACATACTCTCTTACGAGATTTTGTGGTGTTTGAACACCTTTCAAATCATTTGATGTGCTTAATTACCTATTGTTTTTGACTCCATTTATAGGTATTAGGTATATTTAAAGCATATGAAGACCTTGGATCAAACTCATTTTAAATCAAAGGTTAAAACTATCATACTCTCTTACGAGATTTTGTGGTGTATGAACACCTTTCAAATCATTTGAAGTGCTTAATTACCTATTGTTTTTTACTCCTTTTATTGGTATTAGGTATATCTAAAGCATATGAAGCCCTTGGATAAAACTGATTTCAAATCAAAGGTTAAAACTATCATAGTCTCTTACGAGATTTTGTGGTGTATGAACACCTTTCAAATCACTTGATGTGCTTAATTACCTATTGTTTTTGACCCCTTGAATACGTATTAGGTATATTTAAATCATATGTAGCCTTTGGATCAAACTCATTTCAAATCAAAGGTTAAAACTATCATAGTCTCTTACGAGATTTTGTGGTGTATGAACACCTTTCAAATCATTTGAAGTGCTTAATTACCTACTGTTTTTGACTCCTTGAATAGGTATTAGGTATATTTAAAGCATATGAAGACCTTGGATCAAACTCATTTCAAATCAAAGGTTAAAACTATCATACCCTCTTACGAGATTTTATGGTGTTTGAACACCTTTCAAATCATTTGATGTGCTTAATTACCTATTGTTTTTGACTCCTTGTATAGGTATTAGGTGTATTTAAAGCATATGTAGACCTTGGATCAAACTCATTTCAAATCAAAGGTTAAAACTATCATACCCTCTTACGAGATTTTGTGGTGTTTGAACACCTTTCAAATCATTTGATGTGCTTAATTACCAATTGTTTTTGAGTCCTTTTATAGGTATTAGGTATATTTAAAGCATATGAAGACCTTGGATCAAACTCATTTTAAATCAAAGGTTAAAACTATCATACTCTCTTACGAGATTTTGTGGTGTTTGAACACCTTTCAAATCATTTAATGTGCTTAATTACCTATTGTTTTTCTCTCCTTGAATAGGTATTAGGTATATTTAAATCATATAAAGCCCTTGGATCAAACTCATTTCAAATCGAAGGTTAAAACTATCATAGTCTCTTACGAGATTTTGTGGTGTATGAACACCTTTTAAATCATTTGATGTGCTTAATTACCTATTGTTTTTTACTCCTTTTATAGGTATTAGGTAAATCTAAAGCATATGAAGCCCTTGGATAAAACTCATTTCAAATCAAAGGTTAAAACTATCATAGTCTCTTACGAGATTTTGTGGTGAATGAACACCTTTCAAATCATTCGAAGTGCTTAATCACCTATTGTTTTTTACTCCTTTTATTGGTATTAGGTATATCTAAATCATATGAAGCCCTTGGATAAAACTGATTTCAAATCAAAGGTTAAAACTATCATAGTCTCTTACGAGATTTTGTGGTGTATGAACACCTTTCAAATCACTTGATGTGCTTAATTACCTATTGTTTTTGACTCCTTGAATACGTATTAGGTATATTTAAATCATATGTAGCCTTTCGATCAAACTCATTTCAAATCAAAGGTTAAAACTATCATAGTCTCTTACGAGATTTTATGGTGTATGAACACCTTTCAAATCATTTGATGTGCTTAATTACCTATTGTTTTTTACTCCTTTTATAGGTATTAGGTATATCTAAAGCATATGAAGCCCTTGGATAAAACTGATATCAAATCAAAGGTTAATGATGTGAAAATAAGTAAGAAAGATTTGCTCTTAGTTACTTAAATTCGGTTGTCTTAGTGTTTAGGAAGGATTAGCTCACAAACCTAAATACTAAGGGTGTTTTAATAAGTAAAAGATTAGCTCTTAAACTCACTAAAACGTTTTTGAGCACTTGTCGAATACTCTCCCAAGTAACTCGTTCAATTTAAGCTCAGAAACACTCGGTTTTTAAGCTTAGGAAAAACACACGGTTTTTATTTCATCAAAAGTCAAGTACATCATCAAAACTAAGAGAAAAGCTGAAAACATGTAGGAAAAATGCTTAAATCAGATTTTTTTACTCTATTAGGATTAGTTTAGCATCTTAAACAAGGTTAATGCTAAATAATCACTAATAGTACTAATTAGGCTATTTGGTTGCTTTCTTAAGTCCACTTAATCTTCCTTTAAGTTTGGCTAATCAACCCAAATCATTCCGAAAAGCAACCGAACCTTCGTTATGTAAAACCGTCTTGTTTAAGCTCAAACAAGGACCATGTAAATGTTTCGAACCCATACTTGGATTTAGACTGATTAATAACTCTGGCACTTGTTCTTCTGTATTTGATTTTACATCATTCTCTCCTTCTTCAGTTGGAATTGTCCTCAATTCTTGCAATTCATCATCTTCTAAGTATGGTGACAAATCTCCAACATTGAAGGTAGCAGCAACTCCATATTCACCAGGAAGATCAATCTTGTATGCATTGTCTCCACATCTTTCTAATACCTTGAATGGACCTTCAGCACGTGGCATTAGTTTGTGTTTTCTTTTTCCCGGGAATCTTTCCTTTCTCAGATGAATCCAAACTAAGTCACCTGGAGCAAAAATTCTAGGTGACCTTCTTCTGTTTGCTCTTTTTTTATAGGCTTCATTGGCTTTCTCTATATTATTTCGAACCTGCCTATGAATCTTCACCATTTCTTCAGCTTGTTTCCTAGCATCTCCATGAACAAAAGAATCTTTAGGAATAGCAATTAAATCAATCGGGACATAAGGATTTACCCCATAAACAGTCTCGAATGGTGAATGTTTAGTCGCAAAAGTTGGTGTTCTGTTGTAAGCAAACTCAGCATGACATAACTTCACATCCCAGTCTTTTCCTGTCTTGCTTACTAGGCCTCTTAATAACGTACCAAGAGTCCTGTTGGTCACTTCAGTCTGACCATCTGTTTGAGGATGACAAGAAGTACTAAACAGCAACTTAGTACCCATAAGTCTCCATAATGTTCTCCAGAAGTAGCTTAAAAACTTGCTATCACGATCAGATACAATAGTCCTTGGAACACCATGCAAGCGAACTATTTCTCTGAAATATAAAACAGCTACATTAATGGCATCTTCGGTTTTATGGCATGGAACAAAGTGTGCCATTTTTGAAAAACGATCTACCACCACCATAATAGAGTCTTTGCCCCTCTGAGTTCTTGGAAGAGCAACAATGAAATCCATGCTTACATCTTCCCATGGCTTTTCTGGAACTGGTAGTGGTGTGTAAGGTCCTTGCAAGAACGTACTCTTAGCCTTTTGACATGTACCACAACGAGCTATAATGGCTTGAACATCTCCCACCATGCGTGGCCAGTAAAAATGTTCTTGCAATAATTCAACAGTTTTAGTAATGCCAAAATGACCAGCTAGACCACCTCCATGAGCTTCTCTAATCAATAAATCACGAGCTGGACACTTAGGAACACAGAGCTTGTTCCCCTTGAATAGAAACTCATCTGTAATATGATAATGAGCATGTTGGCCTTTCTTGCACTCTTCATATACTTCACGAAAATCTGGATCTTCTGAATAATATTCTTTAATCAGCTCGAACCCCAAAATCTTCGAATCAACTGTAGCTAATAAAGAATGTCTTCTAGATAATGCATCTGCTACAACATTTGCTTTCCCCGCTTTGTATTTAGCGACAAAGTTAAAGGATTGCAAAAATTCCACCCATTTAGCATGACGAGCACTCAACTTATGTTGCCCATGGATGTACTTCAGTGACTCATGATCTGAATGAAGAACAAAAGCTTGCGGCCTCAAATAATGGCTCCAATGATTAAGAGCTCGAACCATAGCATAGAACTCTTTATCATAGGTTGAATAATTGAGCTTGGCGCCATTTAGCTTTTCACTGAAATAAGCCACAGGTTTGCCTGCTTGAATAAGAACTGCTCCAATACCTGTTCCACTAGCATCACATTCTACTTCAAAAGGTTTGGTAAAATCAGGTAAGGACAAAATGGGTGCATGACACATTCTTTCTTTCACGGTCTCAAAAGCCTTTTGAGCAGCTTCAGTCCACTCAAATCTTCCTTGCTTTGTGCATTCAGTTATAGGACTCATTAAAGTACTGAAATTGCTGATGAATCTTCTATAAAATGAAGCCAGACCATGAAAAGATCTCACCTCGGTAACAGTTTTAGGAACCGGCCAAGAGGAAATAGCTTCCACTTTAGATGGATCCACTTTGACACCTTCATCTGAAATAATAAAGCCAAGAAAACCAATCTCCCTTTGCATGAAAGAACACTTCTCAAGCTTGCCATAGAGTTTCTGTTTTCTAAGAACTTCAAATAACTGCTGCAGATGAAATAAATGCTCTTCTTTGCTGGTGGAGTACACTAGAATGTCATCTAAATAGACAACAATGAACTTGCCCAAAAATGGCCTCAAAACTTCATTCATCAATCTCATAAAAGTGCTAGGTGCATTAGTAAGACCAAATGGCATAACAAGCCACTCATATAAGCCATATTTTGTTTTAAATGCGGTCTTCCATTCATCACCTTCACGCATGCATATTTGATGATAGCCACTTCTAAGATCAATTTTAGAAAACAATTTGGAACCACCAAGTTCATCAAGCATATCATCCAATCTAGGAATAGGAAATCTGTATTTGATAGTAATATTATTAACAGCACGACTATCAATACACATTCTCCATGAACCGTCTTTCTTCGGGACTAGTAGAGCAGGTACAGCACATGGACTCATACTTTCCCGTACATACCCTTTCTCCATCAGCTCCTTAATCTGTCTCTGCAACTCTTCACTCTCCTTGGGGTTACATCTATAGGCTGGTTTATTTGGAATTGGTGCTCCAGGAATAAGGTCAATTTGATGTTCTACCCCCTTTTTAGGTGGAAGGCCAGGTGGTAATTCATCAGGAAAAACATCATTAAATTCATTTAACAACTTTCTCAATTCGCCATCTTCCACACTAACCCCCTCATTTTTTCTTTACTAATCAAGACATACACAAATTTTTCTTCTTTTACCTCCTTTTCGAATTTTTTCTCCCTAAGAACATCCCCTCACAAAGAAGATTTTCTTCCGGTTTAGGTTTATGGTTTGAAATTTTAGAAGGTGGTAATGGCAACAATGTCTTGATTTTTCCATTCATATTCACCTTATACACATTAGTAACACCATCATGCTTCACTTTTCTATCAAATTGCCATGGACGACCAAGTAAAATATGGCATGCAGTCATAGGAATCACATCACATACAATTTCATCAGAATAATTTCCAATCGAAAAAGAAAGTAGTACTCTTTTTCGTACCTTCACCTCGTTGTCATCATCAAGCCATTTAAGTCTATATGGCTTAGGGTGCTTTGTAGTAGGTAGAGCTAGTTTCTCCACAAGCTCAGTTGATGCTACATTAGTACAGCTGCCTCCATCAACAATCAACGTGCATAGCTTGCCTTTCACTAAGCATTTGGAGTGAAAAATTGTCTCCCTTTGCTCTTCTTCGGTGCTCACATTTTTGGTGTAAAGAGCTCTCCTAAGAACAAGTGTTTCGCCCTCCATTTCTGGTGCACAAGCCTCTTCATCTTCAGTCTCTCCTTCTTTAGCTGAATCCTCTTCTACATGGCGTGATTTTTCAAGTTCATCTATCTCCTCCATGTCACGAATTGTAAGGACTCTACTTGTAGGACAATTAGACTTGTAGTGTCCATAACCATGGCACTTGTAACAACGCACCTTTAGGAGTTTATCATCAACATTCTCCTTGCCTTTATCCTTGTTCTTTTTAAAATTTTCGGACCTCTTTGCGCTATCAAAAGAACTAGTACTTTGATTAGTTTTAAAAGTACTAAAAGGCTTCGAAAATGGCTTACTAGAACTAGGCTTCTTTTTATGCTTATCAATCTTCATAGCCACTTTGCAAGCTTCATCATAAGTGAGGTATGGATACACTTCTAGCTTTTCTGTGATGTCTTCATTAAGGCCTCCAAGAAAACGCCCCAATTTATGCTCCTCTAGTTCATCAATTTCGCAAACAATTGATAATTTTTCAAATTCCATGATATACTCTTCCACGGAAAGATTTCCTTGCTTCAAAGTAGACCATTTAACATACTGATTTTGTTTATAGTTTGCTGGAACAAATCTCTTTCTTAAGAGCTTCTTTAATTTCGTCCAAGTTGAAATTTTGGACTTTTCAGCACGAGCTCTTTGCCTCTTAACTCCTTCTAACCAAATAGATGCATACTTGGTTAGTTTAAGAACTGCAATCTTGTACTTTTTATCATCTGGAGTCTCCTTATACTCAAAGAACTTCTCTAAAGAACGTTCCCATTCTAAGTAGGCTTCAGGATCCAAAGTACCATTGAATTCTGGAACTTCTATCTTCATTCCATGATCATTACTCTTAACACTTCGTTCTCCTTCATCTATATTTTTCTTTCCAATAACTTCGAGAGTGAGTTGATTCATCATGGCTTGAATAGCACTTGTTTGTTCTGCCAATGCATCGATCATTCGATCCCTTCTTTCATTAGCATCATTGTCCCCCATTGTTGAACTTAGCTCGGATACCAATTGATGTGAAAATAAGTAAGAAAGATTTGCTCTTAGTTACTTAAATTCGGTTGTCTTAGTGTTTAGGAAGGATTAGCTCACAAACCTAAATACTAAGGGTGTTTTAATAAGTAAAAGATTAGCTCTTAAACTCACTAAAACGTTTTTGAGCACTTGTCGAATACTCTCCCAAGTAACTCGTTCAATTTAAGCTCAGAAACACTCGGTTTTTAAGCTTAGGAAAAACACACGGTTTTTATTTCATCAAAAGTCAAGTACATCATCAAAACTAAGAGAAAAGCTGAAAACATGTAGGAAAAATGCTTAAATCAGATTTTTTTACTCTATTAGGATTAGTTTAGCATCTTAAACAAGGTTAATGCTAAATAATCACTAATAGTACTAATTAGGCTATTTGGTTGCTTTCTTAAGTCCACTTAATCTTCCTTTAAGTTTGGCTAATCAACCCAAATCATTCCGAAAAGCAACCGAACCTTCGTTATGTAAAACCGTCTTGTTTAAGCTCAAACAAGGACCATGTAAATGTTTCGAACCCATACTTGGATTTAGACTGATTAATAACTCTGGCACTTGTTCTTCTGTATTTGATTTTACATCAGTTAAAACTATCATAGTCTCTTACGAGATTTTGTGGTGTATGAACACCTTTCAAATCATTTGATGTGCTTAATTAACTATTTTTTTTTACTACTTTTATAGGTATTAGGTATATTTAAAGCATATGAAGACCTTGGATCAAACTCATTTTATATCAAAGGTTAAAAGTGTCATACTGTCTTACGAGATTTTGTGGTGTATGAACATCTTTCAAATCATTTGAAGTGCTTAATTACCTATTGTTTTTGACTCCTTGAATTGTTATTAGGTATATTTAAAGCATATGAAGACCTTGGATCAAACTCATTTCAAACAAAAGGTTAAAACTATCATACTCTCTTACGAGATTTTGTGGTGTTTGAACACCTTTCAAATCATTTGATGTGCTTAATTACCTATTGTTTTTGACTCCATTGATAGGTATTAGGTATATTTAAAGCATATGAAGACCTTGGATCAAACTCATTTTAAATCAAAGGTTAAAACTATCATACTCTCTTACGAGATTTTGTGGTGAATGAACACCTTTCAAATCATTTGAAGTGCTTAATTACCTATTGTTTTTTACTCCTTTTATTGGTATTAGGTATATCTAAAGCATATGAAGCCCTTGGATAAAACTGATTTCAAATCAAAGGTTAAAACTATCATAGTCTCTTACGAGATTTTGTGGTGTATGAACACCTTTCAAATCACTTGATGTGCTTAATTACCTATTGTTTTTGACTCCTTGAATACGTATTAGGTATATTTAAATCATATGTAGCCTTTGGATCAAACTCATTTCAAATCAAAGGTTAAAACTATCATAGTCTCTTACGAGATTTTTTGGTGTATGAACACCTTTCAAATCATTTGATGTGCTTAATTACCTATTGTTTTTTACTCCTTTTATAGGTATTAGGTATATTTAAAGCATATGAAGACCTTGGATCAAACTCATTTTAAATCAAAGGTTAAAAGTATCATACTGTCTTACGAGATTTTGTGGTGTATGAACACCTTTCAAATCATTTGAAGTGCTTAATTACCTATTGTTTTTGACTCCTTGAATTGGTATTAGGTATATTTAAAGCATATGAAGACCTTGGATCAAACTCATTTCAAACAAAAGGTTAAAACTAACATACTCTCTTACGAGATTTTGTGGTGTTTGAACACCTTTCAAATCATTTGATGTGCTTAATTACCTATTGTTTTTAACTGCATTTATAGGTATTAGGTATATTTAAAGCATATGAAGACCTTGGATGAAACTCATTTTAAATCAAAGGTTAAAACTATCATACTCTCTTACGAGATTTTGTGGTGTATGAACACCTTTCAAATCATTTGAAGTGCTTAATTACCTATTGTTTTTTACTCCTTTTATTGGTATTAGGTATATCTAAAGCATATGAAGCCCTTGGATAAAACTGATTTCAAATCAAAGGTTAAAACTATCATAGTCTCTTACGAGATTTTGTGGTGTATGAACACCTTTCAAATCACTTGATGTGCTTAATTACCTATTGTTTTTGACTCCTTGAATACGTATTAGGTATATTTAAATCATATGTAGCCTTTGGATCAAACTCATTTCAAATCAAAGGTTAAAACTATCATAGTCTCTTACGAGATTTTGTGGTGTATGAAGACCTTTCAAATCATTTGAAGTGCTTAATTACCTACTGTTTTTGACTCCTTGAATAGGTATTAGGTATATTTAAAGCATATGAAGACCTTGGATCAAAATCATTTCAAATCAAAGGTTAAAACTATCATACTCTCTTACGAGATTTTATGGTGTTTGAACACCTTTCAAATCATTTGATGTGCTTAATTACCTATTGTTTTTGACTCCTTGTATAGGTATTAGGTGTATTTAAAGCATATGTAGACCTTGGATCAAACTCATTTCAAATCAAAGGTTAAAACTATCATACTCTCTTACGAGATTTTGTGGTGTTTGAACACCTTTCAAATCATTTGATGTGCTTAATTACCAATTGTTTTTGAGTCCTTTTATAGGTATTAGGTACATTTAAAGCATATGAAGACCTTGGATCAAACTCATTTTAAATCAAAGGTTAAAACTATCATACTCTCTTACGAGATTTTGTGGTGTTTGAACACCTTTCAAATCATTTAATGTGCTTAATTACCTATTGTTTTTCTCTCCTTGAATAGGTATTAGGTATATTTAAATCATATAAAGCCCTTGGATCAAACTCATTTCAAATCGAAGGTTAAAACTATCATAGTCTCTTACGAGATTTTGTGGTGTATGAACACCTTTTAAATCATTTGATGTGCTTAATTACCTATTGTTTTTTACTCCTTTTATAGGTATTAGGTAAATCTAAAGCATATGAAGCCCTTGGATAAAACTCATTTCAAATCAAAGGTTAAAACTATCATAGTCTCTTACGAGATTTTGTGGTGAATGAACACCTTTCAAATCATTTGAAGTGCTTAATCACCTATTGTTTTTTACTCCTTTTATTGGTATTAGGTATATCTAAATCATATGAAGCCCTTGGATAAAACTGATTTCAAATCAAAGCTTAAAACTATCATAGTCTCTTACGAGATTTTGTGGTGTATGAACACCTTTCAAATCACTTGATGTGCTTAATTACCTATTGTTTTTGACTCCTTGAATACGTATTAGGTATATTTAAATCATATGTAGCCTTTCGATCAAACTCATTTCAAATCAAAGGTTAAAACTATCATAGTCTCTTACGAGATTTTTTGGTGTATGAACACCTTTCAAATCATTTGATGTGGTTAATTACCGATTGTTTTTTACTCCTTTTATTGGTATTACGTATATCTAAAGCATATGAAGCCCTTGGATAAAACTGATTTCAAATCAAAGGTTAAAACTATCATAGTCTCTTACGAGATTTTGTGGTGTATGAACACCTTTCAAATCATTTGATGTGCTTAATTACCTATTTTTTTTTACTACTTTTATAGGTATTAGGTATATTTAAAGCATATGAAGACCTTGGATCAAACTCATTTTATATCAAAGGTTAAAAGTGTCATACTGTCTTACGAGATTTTGTGGTGTATGAACATCTTTCAAATCATTTGAAGTGCTTAATTACCTATTGTTTTTGACTCCTTGAATTGGTATTAGGTATATTTAAAGCATATGAAGACCTTGGATCAAACTCATTTCAAACAAAAGGTTAAAACTATCATACTCTCTTACGAGATTTTGTGGTGTTTGAACACCTTTCAAATCATTTAATGTGCTTAATTACCTATTGTTTTTCTCTCCTTGAATAGGTATTAGGTATATTTAAATCATATAAAGCCCTTGGATAAAACTGATTTCAAATCAAAGGTTAAAACTATCATAGTCTCTTACGAGATTTTGTGGTGTATGAACACCTTTCAAATCACTTGATGTGCTTAATTACCTATTTTTTTGACTCCTTGAATACGTATTAGGTATATTTAAATCATATGTAGCCTTTGGATCAAACTCATTTCAAATCAAAGGTTAAACCTATCATAGTCTCTTACGAGATTTTTTGGTGTATGAACACCTTTCAAATCATTTGATGTGCTTAATTACCTATTCTTTTTTACTCCTTTTATAGGTATTAGGTATATTTAAAGCATATGAAGACCTTGGATCAAACTCATTTTAAATCAAAGGTTAAAAGTATCATACTGTCTTACGAGATTTTGTGGTGTATGAACACCTTTCAAATCATTTGAAGTGCTTAATTACCTATTGTTTTTGACTCCTTGAATTGGTATTAGGTATATTAAAAGCATATGAAGACCTTGGATCAAACTCATTTCAAACAAAAGGTTAAAACTATCATACTCTCTTACGAGATTTTGTGGTGTTTGAACACCTTTCAAATCATTTGATGTGCTTAATTACCTATTGTTTTTGACTCCATTTATAGGTATTAGGTATATTTAAAGCATATGAAGACCTTGGATCAAACTCATTTTAAATCAAAGGTTAAAACTATCATACTCTCTTACGAGATTTTGTGTTGAATGAACACCTTTCAAATCATTTGAAGTGCTTAATTACCTATTGTTTTTTACTCCTTTTATTGGTATTAGGTATATCTAAAGCATATGAAGCCCTTGGATAAAACTGATTTCAAATCAAAGGTTAAAACTATCATAGTCTCTTACGAGATTTTGTGGTGTATGAACACCTTTCAAATCATTTGAAGTGCTTAATTACCTACTGTTTTTGACTCCTTGAATAGGTATTAGGTATATTTAAAGCATATGAAGACCTTGGATCAAACTCATTTCAAATCAAAGGTTAAAACTATCATACTCTCTTACGAGATTTTATGGTGTTTGAACACCTTTCAAATCATTTGATGTGCTTAATTACCTATTGTTTTTGACTCCTTGTATAGGTATTAGGTGTATTTAAAGCATATGTAGACCTTGGATCAAACTCATTTCAAATCAAAGGTTAAAACTATCATCTTCTCTTACGAGATTTTGTGGTGTTTGAACACCTTTCAAATCATTTGATGTGCTTAATTACCAATTGTTTTTGAGTCCTTTTATAGGTATTAGGTATATTTAAAGCATATGAAGACCTTGGATCAAACTCATTTTAAATCAAAGGTTAAAACTATCATACTCTCTTACGAGATTTTATGGTGTTTGAACACCTTTCAAATCATTTAATGTGCTTAATTACCTATTGTTTTTCTCTCCTTGAATAGGTATTAGGTATATTTAAATCATATAAAGCCCTTGGATCAAACTCATTTCAAATCGAAGGTTAAAACTATCATAGTCTCTTACGAGATTTTGTGGTGTATGAACACCTTTTAAATCATTTGATGTGCTTAATTACCTATTGTTTTTTACTCCTTTTATAGGTATTAGGTAAATCTAAAGCATATGAAGCCCTTGGATAAAACTCATTTCAAATCAAAGGTTAAAACTATCATAGTCTCTTACGAGATTTTGTGGTGAATGAACACCTTTCAAATCATTTGAAGTGCTTAATTACCTATTGTTTTTTACTCCTTTTATTGGTATTAGGTATATCTAAAGCATATGAAGCCCTTGGATAAAACTGATTTCAATTCAAAGGTTAAAACTATCATAGTCTCTTACGAGATTTTGTGGTGTATGAACACCTTTCAAATCACTTGATGTGCTTAATTACCTATTGTTTTTGACTCCTTGAATACGTATTAGGTATATTTAAATCATATGTAGCCTTTGGATCAAACTCATTTCAAATCAAAGGTTAAAACTATCATAGTCTCTAACGAGATTTTTTGGTGTATGAACACCTTTCAAATCATTTGAAGTGCTTAATTACCTACTGTTTTTGACTCCTTGAATAGTTATTAGGTATATTTAAAGCATATGAAGACCTTGGATCAAACTCATTTTAAATCAAAGGTTAAAACTATCATACTCTCTTACGAGATTTTGTGGTGTTTGAACACCTTTCAAATCATTTAATGTGCTTAATTACCTATTGTTTTTCTCTCCTTGAATAGGTATTAGGTATATTTAAATCATATAAAGCCCTTGGATCAAACTCATTTCAAATCGAAGGTTAAAACTATCATAGTCTCTTACGAGATTTTGTGGTGTATGAACACCTTTCAAATCACTTGATGTGCTTAATTACCTATTGTTTTTGACTCCTTGAATACGTATTAGGTATATTTAAATCATATGTAGCCTTTGGATCAAACTCATTTCAAATCAAAGGTTAAAACTATCATAGTCTCTTACGAGATTTTTTGGTGTATGAACACCTTTCAAATCATTTGATGTGCTTAATTACCTATTGTTTTTTACTCCTTTTATTGGTATTAGGTATATCTAAAGCATATGAAGCCCTTGGATAAAACTGATTTCAAATCAAAGGTTAAAACTATCATAGTCTCTTACGAGATTTTGTGGTGTATGAACACCTTTCAAATCATTTGATGTGCTTAATTATCTATTGTTTTTTACTCCTTTTATAGGTATTAGGTATATTTAAAGCATATGAAGACCTTGGATCAAACTCATTTTATATCAAAGGTTAAAAGTGTCATACTGTCTTACGAGATTTTGTGGTGTATGAACATCTTTCAAATTATTTGAAGTGCTTAATTACCTATTGTTTTTGACTCCTTGAATTGGTATTAGGTATATTTAAAGCATATGAAGACCTTGGATCAAACTCATTTCAAACAAAAGGTTAAAACTAACATACTCTCTTACGAGATTTTGTGGTTTTTGAACACCTTTCAAATCATTTGATGTGCTTAATTACTTATTGTTTTTAACTGCATTTATAGGTATTAGGTATATTTAAAGCATATGAAGACCTTGGATGAAACACATTTTAAATCAAAGGTTAAAACTATCCTACTCTCTTACGAGATTTTGTGGTGTATGAACACCTTTCAAATCATTTGAAGTGCTTAATTACCTATTGTTTTTTACTCCTTTTATTGGTATTAGGTATATCTAAAGCATATGAAGCCCTTGGATAAAACTGATTTCAAATCAAAGGTTAAAACTATCATAGTCTCTTACGAGATTTTGTGGTGTATGAACACCTTTCAAATCACTTGATGTGCTTAATTACCTATTGTTTTTGACTCCTTGAATACGTATTAGGTATATTTAAATCATATGTAGCCTTTGGATCAAACTCATTTCAAATCAAAGGTTAAAACTATCATAGTCTCTTACGAGATTTTGTGGTGTATGAACACCTTTCAAATCATTTGAAGTGCTTAATTACCTACTGTTTTTGACTCCTTGAATAAGTATTAGGTATATTAAAAGCATATGAAGACCTTGGATCAAGCTCATTTCAAATCAAAGGTTAAAACTATCATACTCTCTTACGAGATTTTATGGTGTATGAACACCTTTCAAATCATTTGAAGTGCTTAATTACCTATTGTTTTTGACTCCTTGAATTGGTATTAGGTATATTTAAAGCATATGAAGACCTTGGATCAAACTCATTTCAAACAAAAGGTTAAAACTATCATACTCTCTTACGAGATTTTGTGGTGTATCAACACCTTTCAAATCATTTGAAGTGCTGAATTACCTACTGTTTTTGACTCCTTGAATAGGTATTAGGTATATTTAAAGCATATGAAGACCTTGGATCAAACTCATTTCAAATCAAAGGTTAAAACTATCATACTCTCTTACGAGATTTTATGGTGTTTGAACACCTTTCAAATCATTTGATGTGCTTAATTACCTATTGTTTTTGACTCCTTGTATAGGTATTAGGTGTATTTAAAGCATATGAAGACCTTGGATCAAACTCATTTCAAATCAAAGGTTAAAACTATCCTACTCTCTTACGAGATTTTGTGGTGTTTGAACACCTTTCAAATCAATTGATGTGCTTAATTACCTACTGTTTTTGACTCCTTGAATACGTATTAGGTATATAAATCATATGTAGCCTTTGGATCAAACTCATTTCAAATCAAAGGTTAAAACTATCATAGTCTCTTACGAGATTTTTTGGTGTATGAACACCTTTCAAATCATTTGAAGTGCTTAATTACCTACTGTTTTTGACTCCTTGAATAGGTATTAGGTATATTTAAAGCATATGAAGACCTTGGATCAAACTCATTTTAAATCAAAGGTTAAAACTATCATACTCTCTTACGAGATTTTGTGGTGTTTGAACACCTTTCAAATCATTTAATGTGCTTAATTACCTATTGTTTTTCTCTCCTTGAATAGGTATTAGGTATATTTAAATCATATAAAGCCCTTGGATCAAACTCATTTCAAATCGAAGGTTAAAACTATCATAGTCTCTTACGAGATTTTGTGGTGTATGAACACCTTTCAAATCACTTGATGTGCTTAATTACCTATTGTTTTTGACTCCTTGAATACGTATTAGGTATATTTAAATCATATGTAGCCTTTGGATCAAACTCATTTCAAATCAAAGGTTAAAACTATCATAGTCTCTTACGAGATTTTTTGGTGTATGAACACCTTTCAAATCATTTGATGTGCTTAATTACCTATTGTTTTTTACTCCTTTTATTGGTATTAGGTATATCTAAAGCATATGAAGCCCTTGGATAAAACTGATTTCAAATCAAAGGTTAAAACTATCATAGTCTCTTACGAGATTTTGTGGTGTATGAACACCTTTCAAATCATTTGATGTGCTTAATTATCTATTGTTTTTTACTCCTTTTATAGGTATTAGGTATATTTAAAGCATATGAAGACCTTGGATCAAACTCATTTTATATCAAAGGTTAAAAGTGTCATACTGTCTTACGAGATTTTGTGGTGTATGAACATCTTTCAAATCATTTGAAGTGCTTAATTACCTATTGTTTTTGACTCCTTGAATTGGTATTAGGTATATTTAAAGCATATGAAGACCTTGGATCAAACTCATTTCAAACAAAAGGTTAAAACTAACATACTCTCTTACGAGATTTTGTGGTTTTTGAACACCTTTCAAATCATTTGATGTGCTTAATTACCTATTGTTTTTAACTGCATTTATAGGTATTAGGTATATTTAAAGCATATGAAGACCTTGGATGAAACACATTTTAAATCAAAGGTTAAAACTATCATACTCTCTTACGAGATTTTGTGGTGTATGAACACCTTTCAAATCATTTGAAGTGCTTAATTACCTATTGTTTTTTACTCCTTTTATTGGTATTAGGTATATCTAAAGCATATGAAGCCCTTGGATAAAACTGATTTCAAATCAAAGGTTAAAACTATCATAGTCTCTTACGAGATTTTGTGGTGTATGAACACCTTTCAAATCACTTGATGTGCTTAATTACCTATTGTTTTTGACTCCTTGAATATGTATTAGGTATATTTAAATCATATATAGCCTTTGGATCAAACTCATTTCAAATCAAATGTTAAAACTATCATAGTCTCTTACGAGATTTTGTGGTGTATGAACACCTTTCAAATCATTTGAAGTGCTTAATTACCTACTGTTTTTGACTCCTTGAATAAGTATTAGGTATATTAAAAGCATATGAAGACCTTGGATCAAACTCATTTCAAATCAAAGGTTAAAACTATCATACTCTCTTACGAGATTTTATGGTGTATGAACACCTTTCAAATCATTTGAAGTGCTTAATTACCTATTGTTTTTGACTCCTTGAATTGGTATTAGGTATATTTAAAGCATATGAAGACCTTGTATCAAACTCATTTCAAACAAAAGGTTAAAACTATCATACTCTCTTACGAGATTTTGTGGTGTATGAACACCTTTCAAATCATTTGAAGTGCTGAATTACCTACTGTTTTTGACTCCTTGAATAGGTATTAGGTATATTTAAAGCATATGAAGACCTTGGATCAAACTCATTTCAAATCAAAGGTTAAAACTATCATACTCTCTTACGAGATTTTATGGTGTTTGAACACCTTTCAAATCATTTGATGTGCTTAATTACCTATTGTTTTTGACTCCTTGTATAGGTATTAGGTGTATTTAAAGCATATGAAGACCTTGGATCAAACTCATTTCAAATCAAAGGTTAAAACTATCATACTCTCTTACGAGATTTTGTGGTGAATGAACACCTTTCAAATCATTTGAAGTGCTTAATTACCTATTGTTTTTTACTCCTTTTATTGGTATTAGGTATATCTAAATCATATGAAGCCCTTGGATAAAACTGATTTCAAATCAAAGGTTAAAACTATCATAGTCTCTTACGAGATTTTGTGGTGTATGAACACCTTTCAAATCACTTGATGTGCTTAATTACCTATTGTTTTTGACTCCTTGAATACGTATTAGGTATATTTAAATCATATGTAGCCTTTGGATCAAACTCATTTCAAATCACAGGTTAAAACTATCATAGTCTCTTACGAGATTTTTTGGTGTATGAACACCTTTCAAATCATTTGATGTGCTTAATTACCTATTGTTTTTTACTCCTTTTATTGGTATTAGGTATATCTAAAGCATATGAAGCCCTTGGATAAAACTGATTTCAAATCAAAGGTTAAAACTATCATAGTCTCTTACGAGATTTTGTGGTGTATGAACACCTTTCAAATCACTTGATGTGCTTAATTACCTATTGTTTTTGACTCCTTGAATACGTATTAGGTATATTTAAATCATATGTAGCCTTTGGATCAAACTCATTTCAAATCAAAGGTTAAAACTATCATAGTCTCTTACGAGATTTTGTGGTGTATGAACACCTTTCAAATCATTTGAAGTGCTTAATTACCTACTGTTTTTGACTCCTTGAATAAGTATTAGGTATATTAAAAGCATATGAAGACCTTGGATCAAGCTCATTTCAAATCAAAGGTTAAAACTATCATACTCTCTTACGAGATTTTATGGTGTATGAACACCTTTCAAATCATTTGAAGTGCTTAATTACCTATTGTTTTTGACTCCTTGAATTGGTATTAGGTATATTTAAAGCATATGAAGACCTTGGATCAAACTCATTTCAAACAAAAGGTTAAAACTATCATACTCTCTTACGAGATTTTGTGGTGTATCAACACCTTTCAAATCATTTGAAGTGCTGAATTACCTACTGTTTTTGACTCCTTGAATAGGTATTAGGTATATTTAAAGCATATGAAGACCTTGGATCAAACTCATTTCAAATCAAAGGTTAAAACTATCATACTCTCTTACGAGATTTTATGGTGTTTGAACACCTTTCAAATCATTTGATGTGCTTAATTACCTATTGTTTTTGACTCCTTGTATAGGTATTAGGTGTATTTAAAGCATATGAAGACCTTGGATCAAACTCATTTCAAATCAAAGGTTAAAACTATCCTACTCTCTTACGAGATTTTGTGGTGTTTGAACACCTTTCAAATCAATTGATGTGCTTAATTACCTACTGTTTTTGACTCCTTGAATACGTATTAGGTATATAAATCATATGTAGCCTTTGGATCAAACTCATTTCAAATCAAAGGTTAAAACTATCATAGTCTCTTACGAGATTTTTTGGTGTATGAACACCTTTCAAATCATTTGAAGTGCTTAATTACCTACTGTTTTTGACTCCTTGAATAGGTATTAGGTATATTTAAAGCATATGAAGACCTTGGATCAAACTCATTTTAAATCAAAGGTTAAAACTATCATACTCTCTTACGAGATTTTGTGGTGTTTGAACACCTTTCAAATCATTTAATGTGCTTAATTACCTATTGTTTTTCTCTCCTTGAATAGGTATTAGGTATATTTAAATCATATAAAGCCCTTGGATCAAACTCATTTCAAATCGAAGGTTAAAACTATCATAGTCTCTTACGAGATTTTGTGGTGTATGAACACCTTTCAAATCACTTGATGTGCTTAATTACCTATTGTTTTTGACTCCTTGAATACGTATTAGGTATATTTAAATCATATGTAGCCTTTGGATCAAACTCATTTCAAATCAAAGGTTAAAACTATCATAGTCTCTTACGAGATTTTGTGGTGTATGAACACCTTTCAAATCATTTGATGTGCTTAATTACCTATTGTTTTTTACTCCTTTTATTGGTATTAGGTATATCTAAAGCATATGAAGCCCTTGGATAAAACTGATTTCAAATCAAAGGTTAAAACTATCATAGTCTCTTACGAGATTTTGTGGTGTATGAACACCTTTCAAATCATTTGATGTGCTTAATTATCTATTGTTTTTTACTCCTTTTATAGGTATTAGGTATATTTAAAGCATATGAAGACCTTGGATCAAACTCATTTTATATCAAAGGTTAAAAGTGTCATACTGTCTTACGAGATTTTGTGGTGTATGAACATCTTTCAAATCATTTGAAGTGCTTAATTACCTATTGTTTTTGACTCCTTGAATTGGTATTAGGTATATTTAAAGCATATGAAGACCTTGGATCAAACTCATTTCAAACAAAAGGTTAAAACTAACATACTCTCTTACGAGATTTTGTGGTTTTTGAACACCTTTCAAATCATTTGATGTGCTTAATTACCTATTGTTTTTAACTGCATTTATAGGTATTAGGTATATTTAAAGCATATGAAGACCTTGGATGAAACACATTTTAAATCAAAGGTTAAAACTATCATACTCTCTTACGAGATTTTGTGGTGTATGAACACCTTTCAAATCATTTGAAGTGCTTAATTACCTATTGTTTTTTACTCCTTTTATTGGTATTAGGTATATCTAAAGCATATGAAGCCCTTGGATAAAACTGATTTCAAATCAAAGGTTAAAACTATCATAGTCTCTTACGAGATTTTGTGGTGTATGAACACCTTTCAAATCACTTGATGTGCTTAATTACCTATTGTTTTTGACTCTTTGAATATGTATTAGGTATATTTAAATCATATATAGCCTTTGGATCAAACTCATTTCAAATCAAATGTTAAAACTATCATAGTCTCTTACGAGATTTTGTGGTGTATGAACACCTTTCAAATCATTTGAAGTGCTTAATTACCTACTGTTTTTGACTCCTTGAATAAGTATTAGGTATATTAAAAGCATATGAAGACCTTGGATCAAACTCATTTCAAATCAAAGGTTAAAACTATCATACTCTCTTACGAGATTTTATGGTGTATGAACACCTTTCAAATCATTTGAAGTGCTTAATTACCTATTGTTTTTGACTCCTTGAATTGGTATTAGGTATATTTAAAGCATATGAAGACCTTGTATCAAACTCATTTCAAACAAAAGGTTAAAACTATCATACTCTCTTACGAGATTTTGTGGTGTATGAACACCTTTCAAATCATTTGAAGTGCTGAATTACCTACTGTTTTTGACTCCTTGAATAGGTATTAGGTATATTTAAAGCATATGAAGACCTTGGATCAAACTCATTTCAAATCAAAGGTTAAAACTATCATACTCTCTTACGAGATTTTATGGTGTTTGAACACCTTTCAAATCATTTGATGTGCTTAATTACCTATTGTTTTTGACTCCTTGTATAGGTATTAGGTGTATTTAAAGCATATGAAGACCTTGGATCAAACTCATTTCAAATCAAAGGTTAAAACTATCATACTCTCTTACGAGATTTTGTGGTGTTTGAACACCTTTCAAATCATTTGATGTGCTTAATTACCAATGGTTTTTGAGTCCTTTTATAGGTATTAGGTATATTTAAAGCATATGAAGCCTTTGGATCAAACTCATTTCAAATCAAAGGTTAAAACTATCATAGTCTCTTACGAGATTTTGTGGTGAATGAACACCTTTCAAATCATTTGAAGTGCTTAATTACCTATTGTTTTTTACTCCTTTTATTGGTATTAGGTATATCTAAATCATATGAAGCCCTTGGATAAAACTGATTTCAAATCAAAGGTTAAAACTATCATAGTCTCTTACGAGATTTTGTGGTGTATGAACACCTTTCAAATCACTTGATGTGCTTAATTACCTATTGTTTTTGACTCCTTGAATACGTATTAGGTATATTTAAATCATATGTAGCCTTTGGATCAAACTCATTTCAAATCACAGGTTAAAACTATCATAGTCTCTTACGAGATTTTTTGGTGTATGAACACCTTTCAAATCATTTGATGTGCTTAATTACCTATTGTTTTTTACTCCTTTTATTGGTATTAGGTATATCTAAAGCATATGAAGCCCTTGGATAAAACTGATTTCAAATCAAAGGTTAAAACTATCATAGTCTCTTACGAGATTTTGTGGTGTATGAACACCTTTCAAATCATTTGATGTGCTTAATTATCTATTGTTTTTTACTCCTTTTATAGGTATTAGGTATATTTAAAGCATATGAAGACCTTGGATCAAACTCATTTTATATCAAAGGTTAAAAGTGTCATACTGTCTTACGAGATTTTGTGGTGTATGAACATCTTTCAAATCATTTGAAGTGCTTAATTACCTATTGTTTTTGACTCCTTGAATTGGTATTAGGTATATTTAAAGCATATGAAGACCTTGGATCAAACTCATTTCAAACAAAAGGTTAAAACTAACATACTCTCTTACGAGATTTTGTGGTGTTTGAACACCTTTCAAATCATTTGATGTGCTTAATTACCTATTGTTTTTGAATCCATTTATAGGTATTAGGTATATTTAAAGCATATGAAGACCTTGGATCAAACTCATTTTAAATCAAAGGTTAAAACTATCATAGTCTCTTACGAGATTTTGTGGTGAATGAACACCTTTCAAATCATTTGAAGTGCTTAATTACCTATTGTTTTTTACTCCTTTTATTGGTATTAGGTATATCTAAAGCATATGAAGCCCTTGGATAAAACTGATTTCAAATCAAAGGTTAAAACTATCATAGTCTCTTACGAGATTTTGTGGTGTATGAACACCTTTCAAATCACTTGATGTTCTTAATTACCTATTGTTTTTGACTCCTTGAATACGTATTAGGTATATTTAAATCATATGTAGCCTTTGGATCAAACTCATTTCAAATCAAAGGTTAAACCTATCATAGTCTCTTACGAGATTTTTTGGTGTATGAACACCTTTCAAATCATTTGATGTGCTTAATTACCTATTGTTTCTTACTCCTTTTATAGGTATTAGGTATATTTAAAGCATATGAAGACCTTGGATCAAACTCATTTTAAATCAAAGGTTAAAAGTATCATACTGTCTTACGAGATTTTGTGGTGTATGAACACCTTTCAAATCATTTGAAGTGCTTAATTACCTATTGTTTTTGACTCCTTGAATTGGTATTAGGTATATTTAAAGCATATGAAGACCTTGGATCAAACTCATTTCAAACAAAAGGTTAAAACTAACATACTCTCTTACGAGATTTTGTGGTTTTTGAACACCTTTCAAATCATTTGATGTGCTTAATTACCTATTGTTTTTAACTGCATTTATAGGTATTAGGTATATTTAAAGCATATGAAGACCTTGGATGAAACACATTTTAAATCAAAGGTTAAAACTATCATACTCTCTTACGAGATTTTGTGGTGTATGAACACCTTTCAAATCATTTGAAGTGCTTAATTACCTATTGTTTTTTACTCCTTTTATTGGTATTAGGTATATCTAAAGCATATGAAGCCCTTGGATAAAACTGATTTCAAATCAAAGGTTAAAACTATCATAGTCTCTTACGAGATTTTGTGGTGTATGAACACCTTTCAAATCACTTGATGTGCTTAATTACCTATTGTTTTTGACTCCTTGAATACGTATTAGGTATATTTAAATCATATGTAGCCTTTGGATCAAACTCATTTCAAATCAAAGGTTAAAACTATCATAGTCTCTTACGAGATTTTGTGGTGTATGAACACCTTTCAAATCATTTGAAGTGCTTAATTACCTACTGTTTTTGACTCCTTGAATAAGTATTAGGTATATTTAAAGCATATGAAGACCTTGGATCAAACTCATTTCAAATCAAAGGTTAAAACTATCATACTCTCTTACGAGATTTTATGGTGTTTGAACACCTTTCAAATCATTTGATGTGCTTAATTACCTATTGTTTTTGACTCCTTGTATAGGTATTAGGTGTATTTAAAGCATATGAAGACCTTGGATCAAACTCATTTCAAATCAAAGGTTAAAACTATCATACTCTCTTACGAGATTTTGTGGTGTTTGAACACCTTTCAAATCATTTGATGTGCTTAATTACCAATGGTTTTTGAGTCCTTTTATAGGTATTAGGTATATTTAAAGCATATGAAGACCTTGGATCAAACTCATTTTAAATCAAAGGTTAAAACTATCATACTCTCTTACGAGATTTTGTGGTGTTTGAACACCTTTCAAATCATTTGAAGTGCTTAATTACCTATTGTTTTTGACTCCTTGAATTGGTATTAGGTATTATTAAAGCATATGAAGACCTTGGATCAAACTCATTTCAAACAAAAGGTTAAAACTAACATACTCTCTTACGAGATTTGGTGGTGTTTGAACACCTTTCAAATCATTTGATGTGCTTAATTACCTATTGTTTTTAACTGCATTTATAGGTATTAGGTATATTTAAAGCATATGAAGACCTTGGATGAAACTCATTTTAAATCAAAGGTTAAAACTATCATACTCTCTTACGAGATTTTGTGGTGTATGAACACCTTTCAAATCATTTGAAGTGCTTAATTACCTATTGTTTTTTACTCCTTTTATTGGTATTAGGTATATCTAAAGCATATGAAGCCCTTGGATAAAACTGATTTCAAATCAAAGGTTAAAACTATCATAGTCTCTTACGAGATTTTGTGGTGTATGAACACCTTTCAAATCACTTGATGTGCTTAATTACCTATTGTTTTTGACTCCTTGAATACGTATTAGGTATATTTAAATCATATGTAGCCTTTGGATCAAACTCATTTCAAATCAAAGGTTAAAACTATCATAGTCTCTTACGAGATTTTGTGGTGTATGAACACCTTTCAAATCATTTGAAGTGCTTAATTACCTACTGTTTTTGACTCCTTGAATAAGTATTAGGTATATTTAAAGCATATGAAGACCTTGGATCAAACTCATTTCAAATCAAAGGTTAAAACTATCATACTCTCTTACGAGATTTTATGGTGTTTGAACACCTTTCAAATCATTTGATGTGCTTAATTACCTATTGTTTTTGACTCCTTGTATAGGTATTAGGTGTATTTAAAGCATATGTAGACCTTGGATCAAACTCATTTCAAATCAAAGGTTAAAACTATCATACTCTCTTACGAGATTTTGTGGTGTTTGAACACCTTTCAAATCATTTGATGTGCTTAATTACCAATGGTTTTTGAGTCCTTTTATAGGTATTAGGTATATTTAAAGCATATGAAGACCTTGGATCAAACTCATTTTAAATCAAAGGTTAAAACTATCATACTCTCTTACGAGATTTTGTGATGTTTGAACACCTTTCAAATCATTTAATGTGCTTAATTACCTATTGTTTTTCTCTCCTTGAATAGGTATTAGGTATATTTAAATCATATAAAGCCCTTGGATCAAACTCATTTCAAATCGAAGGTTAAAACTATCATAGTCTCTTACGAGATTTTGTGGTGTATGAACACCTTTTAAATCATTTGATGTGCTTAATTACCTATTGTTTTTTACTCCTTTTATAGGTATTAGGTAAATCTAAAGCATATGAAGCCCTTGGATAAAACTCATTTCAAATCAAAGGTTAAAACTATCATAGTCTCTTACGAGATTTTGTGGTGAATGAACACCTTTCAAATCATTTGATGTGCTTAATTACCTATTGTTTTTTACTCCTTTTATAGGTATTAGGTATATTAAAAGCATATGAAGACCTTGGATCAAACTCATTTCAAATCAAAGGTTAAAACTATCATACTCTCTTACGAGATTTTATGGTGTATGAACACCTTTCAAATCATTTGAAGTGCTTAATTACCTATTGTTTTTGACTCCTTGAATTGGTATTAGGTATATTTAAAGCATATGAAGACCTTGGATCAAACTCATTTCAAACAAAAGGTTAAAACTATCATACTCTCTTACGAGATTTTGTGGTGTATGAACACCTTTCAAATCATTTGAAGTGCTGAATTACCTACTGTTTTTGACTCCTTGAATAGGTATTAGGTATATTTAAAGCATATGAAGACCTTGGATCAAACTCATTTCAAATCAAAGGTTAAAACTATCATACTCTCTTACGAGATTTTATGGTGTTTGAACACCTTTCAAATCATTTGATGTGCTTAATTACCTATTGTTTTTGACTCCTTGTATAGGTATTAGGTGTATTTAAAGCATATGAAGACCTTGGATCAAACTCATTTCAAATTCAAGGTTAAAACTATCATACTCTCTTACGAGATTTTGTGGTGTTTGAACACCTTTCAAATCATTTGATGTGCTTAATTACCATTGGTTTTTGAGTCCTTTTATAGGTATTAGGTATATTTAAAGCATATGAAGACCTTGGATCAAACTCATTTTAAATCAAAGGTTAAAACTATCATACTCTCTTACGAGATTTTGTGGTGTTTGAACACCTTTCAAATCATTTGAAGTGCTTAATTACCTATTGTTTTTGACTCCTTGAATTGGTATTAGGTATATTTAAAGCATATGAAGACCTTGGATCAAACTCATTTCAAACAAAAGGTTAAAACTAACATACTCTCTTACGAGATTTTGTGGTGTTTGAACACCTTTCAAATCATTTGATGTGCTTAATTACCTATTGTTTTTAACTGCATTTATAGGTATTAGGTATATTTAAAGCATATGAAGACCTTGGATGAAACTCATTTTAAATCAAAGGTTAAAACTATCATACTCTCTTACGAGATTTTGTGGTGTATGAACACCTTTCAAATCATTTGAAGTGCTTAATTACCTATTGTTTTTTACTCCTTTTATTGGTATTAGGTATATCTAAAGCATATGAAGCCCTTGGATAAAACTGATTTCAAATCAAAGGTTAAAACTATCATAGTCTCTTACGAGATTTTGTGGTGTATGAACACCTTTCAAATCACTTGATGTGCTTAATTACCTATTGTTTTTGACTCCTTGAATACGTATTAGGTATATTTAAATCATATGTAGCCTTTGGATCAAACTCATTTCAAATCAAAGGTTAAAACTGATGCATAAAGCATTTCATAAGCAAGAGCATTCGTTGGTTAAGAACCGAAGAATCAGTTTTGCTTCAAGCCTTGTTGGAACCGTACCAACAACCACCACTTTCACTAGCCTTAGAACCATCAAACTAGGCCACCAATGTCAAAGAAGAACTCTTGGTGCAACCTTGCTTTGTTAAATTAGTAACTAATCTACGTTAGTTAGCTAATTAACTCAAAGGGATTAATTAGGACAAACTGTCCAGTTTTGCTCTAAGCGCACAGCTCAAAGAAATGAGTATAACTCTTAATTCATTCAACAAAGTCTAATGAAACTTCTTGCCTTACAAACCTAACATATAAAGCAGTAACATACCAAAAATTCACGTCATTTGGTGATGTTTTGCTTAGGTAACAAAAGCCATCTTAAACTATTACAAAAATCTGGCCAGTTTACAGTACCTAGGTGCAATGATTGAGGGATTCTGAGAAACGAAAATGTCCTACTGCAAAAAGGAAGCTAAGGTATTAAAATAGACATTCTAAGGAAAATATCCTCAAAAATCAGCTCCAAAAGCTAAAAAAAGACGGCTGCCCAGAACTGATGAAGAGGGGCCCAGAATGACGCCTTCCAGCTGCGGTTTTGGATACTTCTCCATGAAGCTCTCATTTCCTATTGATTCTTGCCTCCAACTCTTCACATGCTTGTTGGTGATGTATGTAAGCACACAGGTGAGTCATGTATGGTTGCCTTAGCCAAGAATAAAGCTCAAAAACGTAGCCAAAACGTGCCCTAAACAAACCGTATAAATTCTGTTCTTCCAAAACAGTTTCACTAAGCTTACTTTAATGACTTAGAACTAACTAATTAAGCTATTTAATCATAATTCAAGCTTTATTACTAATACTTAATGATGTTAAGATGATCATAAGCATTAATCAACAAGGCTTAAAAAAGATTAAGAAGGTGTTAAGCTTAATTAACAATTCGAAGTACTTGTTTGTTCGAAATTGGATTAAGTAAGCTAATGAACTGAATCTCCTTCACCTTAATCTCTTCTTGATGACTCTTTGTTAGGAGACTTGGATTGATCATGGATGCTCCTGCATCATTCTCCCCTGGTTTGGAGAAGTCTTCTTGTAACTCAAAATCTTCTTCTAAATATGGAGCTAAATCACCCACATTGAAGGTGGCCGAAATGTTGCCCATCTCACTTGGTAGTTCTATCATGTATGCATTGTTATTGATCTTTTCAAGCACCCTAAATGGACCATCACTCCTTGGCATCAGCTTGTTCTTCCTTCTTGATGGAAATCGTTCCTTCCTTAGGTGCAACCATACCAAGTCCCCGGGCTTGTAAATGACCTCCTTTCGATGCTTGTTAGCTCGGACCTTGTAAGCTTCATTAACCTTCTCAATGCGTGCTCTAATCTGTTGGTGAAGCTTTTTCATCTCCTTTGCCTTCTCCTCTGCATCTTTGCTTTGTCTCACTTCAACTGGAATAGGTAGTAAATCAATGGGGCTTAAAGGATTAACCCCATAGTTCACTTCAAATGGAGAGCACTTCGTGGCATATGTAGGTGATCTATTATACGCAAATTCTGCATGTGCTAGCTTTAGATCCCAATCTTTCTGTGACTTGTTAACTAGAGTCCTGAGGAGAGTAGTAAGTGTCCTGTTTGTCACCTCCGTTTGACCATCAGTTTGTTTATGCGCCGTGGTACTAAAGAGGAGCTTAGTACCTAGGAGCTTCCATAAGGTCTTCCAAAAGAAACTAAGGAACTTAACATCCTTATCAGAAACAATAGTCTTCGGTACACCATGTAATCTAATGATCTCCTTGAAGTACAAATCAGCTACATGAATTGCATCATCCGTCTTGTTGCAAGCAATGAAATGAGCCATCTTTGAGAATCGATCCACCACCACCATAATAGCATCTCTTTGCCTTTGAGTCCTAGGCAAAGCCACAATGAAATCCATACTAACATCTTCCCATGGCTGATTAGGAACCGGAAGTGGAGTATAGAGCCCTTGATGAAAAGAACTCTTGGCCTTTTGACATGTAGAACATCGAGCTAGAACTGAGTGAACATCACCTGCCAGTTTTGGCCAATAAAAGTGTTCCTGCAAAACATCCACAGTTTTTTTAATACCAAAATGTCCTGCTAGGCCTCCTCCATGAACCTCCTTAATGAGCAAATCCCTTAGTGAGCACTTAGGGATACAAAGCTTATTATTTCGGAAGAGAAAACCATCTAGAACCGAATAAGCTCCATGAGAACCATCCTTGCACGCTTCTATCAATGGTGAAAAATCTGGATCATCATAATAAAGCTCTTTAATATGAGTGAAGCCAAGAACTCGAGCCTCCATTAGAGAAAGCATAGAATGCCTCCTAGATAATGCATCTGCAACCACATTAGAAACTCCAGTTTTTTATTTTAAAACAAAATCAAAAGATTGAAGGAACTCCACCCATTTAGCATGTCGTGAACTGAGCTTATGTTGTCCATTAATGTACTTCAAAGCTTGATGATCTGAATGCAACACAAACTGAGCTGGCCTAAGATAATGAGTCCAATAAGTCAAAGCACGAATAATAGCATAGAACTCTTTATCATAGGTGCTGTAGTTTAGCTTGGCATGATTGAGCTTCTCACTGAAATAGGCTATGGGACGCCCTCCTTGTTGTAAAACAGCTCCAATCCCTACGCCACTTGCATCACATTCCACTTCAAACACTTTCTTGAAATCTGGTAAGGCTAGAACAGGCGCCTCACAAAGCTTGCTTTTCAACTGATCAAATGCTTCCTGAGCTGCTGGAGTCCAAGTGAAAGAACCCCCTTTGATACATTCGGTCAGTGGAGCCAAAATAGTACTAAAACCTCTGATGAATCTCCTGTAAAAAGATGCCAATCCATGAAAACTTCGAACTTCTGTGATGGACTTTGGAATTGGCCATGATTTGATTGCCTCCACCTTGGATTCATCCATAGAAATACCCTGAGATGAAATAATGAAACCAAGAAAAGACACACTAGAAGTGAAGAATTCACACTTCTCCATCTTTGCATATAGCTTCTTTTCCCTTAGCTTAAGGAAAACCTTCTTCAGATGAATAAGATGATCCTGTTCACTGTTGCTATACACAAGAATATCATCAAAATAAACCACAACAAACGAACCAATGAAAGGACGAAGTACCTCATGCATGAGCCTCATGAAAGTACTAGGAGCATTAGTTAAACCAAATGGCATAACACGCCACTCATATAACCCACTCTTAGTCTTAAAGGCTGTTTTCCATTCATCCCCTTCCTTGATTCGAATCTGATGATAACCACTACGCAAATCTATCTTGGAGAATATAGTAGCACCATGTAATTCATCGAGCAAATCATCAAGCCTAGGAATAGGATACCTATACTTGATGGTAATGTTGTTTATAGCCCTGCAATCTACACACATACGCATAGTTCCATCCTTCTTTGGAACCAAAATAACAGGAACATCACATGGACTAAGACTTTCTTGTACAAATCCCTTAGCTAACAATTCAGTAATCTGTTTTTGCAACTCTTTAGCTTCTTCAGGATTACATCTATAAGCTGCCTTGTTAGGTAATGGTGCTCCAGGAACTAAGTCAATTTGATGTTCAATACCCCTACTAGGTGGTAAACCATAGGGAAGATCCTCAGGAAAAATATCACTAAAATCGTTCACTAATGGTTTAACCCAATCATGTAATTCACGAGTATCTTCATCATTTGCAGCAAATAACAACAACAAGTACATTTCCTTCCCCTTTTCAATGGCCTTATCAACTTGGTGTTTTTGGAGAATTAAGGATTTCTGATTTTTAGCCTTTGAATTAGAGGTTTCTTTCTTAGGCAAATTCGGACCCTTTTTGCTAGGACTAAGTATAATTTTCTTGTTTTCATGCATGAAAGTGTATGTATTAGTCCTACCATTATGTAAGGTTTCCTTATCAGATTGCCACGGCCTCCCTAAGAGAATATGACATGCATTCATAGGCACCACATCACATAAAACCTTATCATTATACGAATCACCAAAAGAGAAGCTAATTAAAGCTTGTTTTGTTACCTCCACACAGTTACCATCATTAAGCCAATGAAGCTTATATGGTTTAGGATGACTGAAAGTAGGATGATTGAGCTTCTCCACCATAGAACTCGAAGCTACATTAGTGCAACTCCCACCATCAATAATCATGGAACAAATCTTGCCCTTGATTAAGCATTTTGTCTGAAAAATCTGGTCTCGTTGAGATGGTATAGCTTCGGCTTCTTTGGAGTGAAGGACCCTCCTTAGAACCAAGCTAAGATGATCATCTCCTTCCACTTCATCAACAAGAACATCTTCATTGCATTCATCCTCCTTTTCAGATTCTTTTTCGTGCTCCTCTTGATCTTTAAGGGCATCTTCTATGTTTTTAATGTCTAATAAGGTCATTACCCTTCTGTTTGGGCATTGTGCTTGATAATGACCATAACCATGACACTTAAAACATTTAATATCATCCTTCTTGGAAGAACTTTCAGCAACTTTCTTCCCTTTATCAAGAAATTTCGAACCAGCTTCACTTTTAGGCGTAAATGGAGATGTCGAAGTAGGCTTTACATACGAACTAGAACCTCCTTTAGCATAAGAAGTTCCTTTGCTAAATACCTTCTTCTTCTTGTCCTTTTGATGCTTTTCCACCTTAAGAGCCAACCTGAAAAGTTCATCTAAAGTAGAATAAGATTGAAGCTCAAGCTTCTTTTGGATGTCACGATCTAGGCCCTTCACAAAACGAGCCATGGTCTGCTCTTCCCTTTCTTGAACATCCAATTTCATCATCAACTTTTCATATTCATGGATGTATGTCTCGACATTCTTGGTACCTTGGAACAAATCAGAAAGTTGGTTATATAAATCAAGAGTGTAAGTGGAGGGGAGAAACTTAGCTTCCATCTTCTTTTTCAGTTTCTTCCAACTCTTGATTTTCGGCTTATGCTTCCTTTCTCTAGCAAGAGCAACGTTTTCCCACCAAAGGGATGCATAACCCTTTAGCTTAGTGATAGCCAACTTGAAAGATTTCGAATCATCATACTCATTTAGCTCGAAAATCCTATTACATCTCGAAACCCATTCCAAATAAGCATCCGGATTAAGGTTTCCATCAAATTCTGGAACATCTAACTTGATGTCTCGAAAATCATCTTGTTTTCGTGGCCTCCTTCTTTGATTAGAAGTTTGTGATTGTACTTCTTCACTAGAGTCATAAACAACCTCATTCTCATCTTCAAAGTGCCTCCTTTCATGAACTTCTCTTCGAACTCCAACACTAGAACTTCGAAAAGCTTCCATGAGATTTGCCATTTGCTCACTAATTGTAGCCATTTGATTCTCAAGGCCAACTAACCTTGCTTCATTCAATGTCATGCCCCTTCTAAACTGATTTGGATCTTCACCACCACTCATTTTAACAACCACTAAGTTGTATCAAAGATTAGAGGTGAAAAGAGAAGAAAAGAGATGTGTTTGGGCTTAGAATTGATTTCGGTTTTGGGGGGGATAAGTGTATGAGTTTAGGAAATGATTATGGGATGATTAGAGGGTTAAAAGAATGCTCTTAAACTAACCAAAGCTCTGATACCAAATGATGCATAAAGCATTTCATAAGCAAGAGCATTCGTTGGTTAAGAACCGAAGAATCAGTTTTGCTTCAAGCCTTGTTGGAACCGTACCAACAACCACCACTTTCACTAGCCTTAGAACCACCAAACTAGGCCACCAATGTCAAAGAAGAACTCTTGGTGCAACCTTGCTTTGTTAAATTAGTAACTAATCTACGTTAGTTAGCTAATTAACTCAAAGACTTTAATTAGGACAAACTGTCCAGTTTTGCTCTAAGCGCACAGCTCAAAGAAATGAGTATAACTCTTAATTCATTCAACAAAGTCTAATGAAACTTCTTGCCTTACAAACCTAACATATAAAGCAGTAACATACCAAAAATTCACGTCATTTGGTGATGTTTTGCTTAGGTAACAAAAGCCATCTTAAACTATTACAAAAATCTGGCCAGTTTACAGTACCTAGGTGCAATGATTGAGGGATTCTGAGAAACGAAAATGTCCTACTGCAAAAAGGAAGCTAAGGTATTAAAATAGACATTCTAAGGAAAATATCCTCAAAAAATCAGCTCCAAAAGCTAAAAAAAGACGGCTGCCCAGAACTGATGAAGAGGGGCCCAGAATGACGCCTTCCAGCTGCGGTTTTGGATACTTCTCCATGAAGCTCTCATTTCCTATTGATTCTTGCCTCCAACTCTTCACATGCTTGTTGGTGATGTATGTAAGCACACAGGTGAGTCATGTATGGTTGCCTTAGCCAAGAATAAAGCTCAAAAACGTAGCCAAAACGTGCCCTAAACAAACCGTATAAATTCTGTTCTTCCAAAACAGTTTCACTAAGCTTACTTTAATGACTTAGAACTAACTAATTAAGCTATTTAATCATAATTCAAGCTTTATTACTAATACTTAATGATGTTAAGATGATCATAAGCATTAATCAACAAGGCTTAAAAAAGATTAAGAAGGTGTTAAGCTTAATTAACAATTCGAAGTACTTGTTTGTTCGAAATTGGATTAAGTAAGCTAATGAACTGAATCTCCTTCACCTTAATCTCTTCTTGATGACTCTTTGTTAGGAGACTTGGATTGATCATGGATGCTCCTGCATCAAAAACTATCATAGTCTCTTACGAGATTTTATGGTGTTTGAACACCTTTCAAATCATTTGATGTGCTTAATTACCTATTGTTTTTGACTCCTTGTATAGGTATTAGGTGTATTTAAAGCATATGTAGACCTTGGATCAAACTCATTTCAAATCAAAGGTTAAAACTATCATACTCTCTTACGAGATTTTGTGGTGTTTGAACACCTTTCAAATCATTTGTTGTGCTTAATTACCAATTGTTTTTGAGTCCTTTTATAGGTATTAGGTATATTTAAAGCATATGAAGACCTTGGATCAAACTCATTTTAAATCAAAGGTTAAAACTATCATACTCTCTTACGAGATTTTGTGGTGTTTGAACACCTTTCAAATCATTTAATGTGCTTAATTACCTATTGTTTTTCTCTCCTTGAATAGGTATTAGGTATATTTAAATCATATAAAGCCCTTGGATCAAACTCATTTCAAATCGAAGGTTAAAACTATCATAGTCTCTTACGAGATTTTGTGGTGTATGAACACCTTTTAAATCATTTGATGTGCTTAATTACCTATTGTTTTTTACTCCTTTTATAGGTATTAGGTAAATCTAAAGCATATGAAGCCCTTGGATAAAACTCATTTCAAATCAAAGGTTAAAACTATCATAGTCTCTTACGAGATTTAGTGGTGAATGAACACCTTTCAAATCATTTGAAGTGCTTAATTACCTATTGTTTTTTACTCCTTTTATTGGTATTAGGTATATCTAAAGCATATGAAGCCCTTGGATAAAACTGATTTCAAATCAAAGGTTAAAACTATCATAGTCTCTTACGAGATTTTGTGGTGTATGAACACCTTTCAAATCACTTGATGTGCTTAATTACCTATTGTTTTTGACTCCTTGAATACGTATTAGGTATATTTAAATCATATGTAGCCTTTGGATCAAACTCATTTCAAATCAAAGGTTAAACCTATCATAGTCTCTTACGAGATTTTTTGGTGTATGAACACCTTCCAAATCATTTGATGTGCTTAATTACCTATTGTTTTTTACTCCTTTTATAGGTATTAGGTATATTTAAAGCATATGAAGACCTTGGATCAAACTCATTTTAAATCAAAGGTTAAAAGTATCATACTGTCTTACGAGATTTTGTGGTGTATGAACACCTTTCAAATCATTTGAAGTGCTTAATTACCTATTGTTTTTGACTCCTTGAATTGGTATTAGGTATATTTAAAGCATATGAAGACCTTGGATCAAACTCATTTCAAACAAAAGGTTAAAACTATCATACTCTCTTACGAGATTTTGTGGTGTTTGAACACCTTTCAAATCATTTGATGTGCTTAATTACCTATTGTTTTTGACTCCATTTATAGGTATTAGGTATATTTAAAGCATATGAAGACCTTGGATCAAACTCATTTTAAATCAAAGGTTAAAACTATCATACTCTCTTACGAGATTTTGTGGTGAATGAACACCTTTCAAATCATTTGAAGTGCTTAATTACCTATTGTTTTTTACTCCTTTTATTGGTATTAGGTATATCTAAAGCATATGAAGCCCTTGGATAAAACTGATTTCAAATCAAAGGTTAAAACTATCATAGTCTCTTACGAGATTTTGTGGTGTATAAACACCTTTCAAATCATTTGAAGTGCTTAATTACCTACTGTTTTTGACTCCTTGAATAGGTATTAGGTATATTTAAAGCATATGAAGACCTTGGATCAAACTCATTTCAAATCAAAGGTTAAAACTATCATACTCTCTTACGAGATTTTATGGTGTTTAAACACCTTTCAAATCATTTGATGTGCTTAATTACCTATTGTTTTTGACTCCTTGTATAGGTATTAGGTGTATTTAAAGCATATGTAGACCTTGGATCAAACTCATTTCAAATCAAAGGTTAAAACTATCATACTCTCTTACGAGATTTTATGGTGTTTGAACACCTTTCAAATCATTTGATGTGCTTAATTACCTATTGTTTTTGATTCCTTGTATAGGTATTAGGTGTATTTAAAGCATATGTAGACCTTGGATCAAACTCATTTCAAATCAAAGGTTAAAACTATCATACTCTCTTACGAGATTTTGTGGTGTTTGAACACCTTTCAAATCATTTGATGTGCTTAATTACCAATGGTTTTTGAGTCCTTTTATAGGTATTAGGTATATTTAAAGCATATGAAGACCTTGGATCAAACTCATTTTAAATCAAAGGTTAAAACTATCATACTCTCTTACGAGATTTTGTGATGTTTGAACACCTTTCAAATCATTTAATGTGCTTAATTACCTATTGTTTTTCTCTCCTTGAATAGGTATTAGGTATATTTAAATCATATAAAGCCCTTGGATCAAACTCATTTCAAATCGAAGGTTAAAACTATCATAGTCTCTTACGAGATTTTGTGGTGTATGAACACCTTTTAAATCATTTGATGTGCTTAATTACCTATTGTTTTTTACTCCTTTTATAGGTATTAGGTAAATCTAAAGCATATGAAGCCCTTGGATAAAACTCATTTCAAATCAAAGGTTAAAACTATCATAGTCTCTTACGAGATTTTGTGGTGAATGAACACCTTTCAAATCATTTGAAGTGCTTAATTACCTATTGTTTTTTACTCCTTTTATTGGTATTAGGTATATCTAAAGCATATGAAGCCCTTGGATAAAACTAATTTCAATTCAAAGGTTAAAACTATCATAGTCTCTTACGAGATTTTGTGGTGTATGAACACCTTTCAAATCACTTGATGTGCTTAATTACCTATTGTTTTTGACTACTTGAATACGTATTAGGTATATTTAAATCATATGTAGCCTTTGGATCAAACTCATTTCAAATCAAAGGTTAAAACTATCATAGTCTCTTACGAGATTTTTTGGTGTATGAACACCTTTCAAATCATTTGAAGTGCTTAATTACCTAATGTTTTTGACTCCTTGAATAGGTATTAGGTATATTTAAAGCATATGAAGACCTTGGATCAAACTCATTTCAAATCAAAGGTTAAAACTATCATACTCTCTTACGAGATTTTATGGTGTTTGAACACCTTTCAAATCATTTGATGTGCTTAATTACCTATTGTTTTTGATTCCTTGTATAGGTATTAGGTGTATTTAAAGCATATGTAGACCTTGGATCAAACTCATTTCAAATCAAAGGTTAAAACTATCATACTCTCTTACGAGATTTTGTGGTGTTTGAACACCTTTCAAATCATTTGATGTGCTTAATTACCAATTGTTTTTGAGTCCTTTTATAGGTATTAGGTATATTTAAAGCATATGAAGACCTTGGAACAAACTCATTTTAAATCAAAGGTTAAAACTATCATACTCTCTTACGAGATTTTGTGATGTTTGAACACCTTTCAAATCATTTAAGGTGCTTAATTACCTATTGTTTTTCTCTCCTTGAATAGGTATTAGGTATATTTAAATCATATAAAGCCCTTGGATCAAACTCATTTCAAATCGAAGGTTAAAACTATCATAGTCTCTTACGAGATTTTGTGGTGTATGAACACCTTTTAAATCATTTGATGTGCTTAATTACCTATTGTTTTTTACTCCTTTTATAGGTATTAGGTAAATCTAAAGCATATGAAGCCCTTGGATAAAACTCATTTCAAATCAAAGGTTAAAACTATCATAGTCTCTTACGAGATTTTGTGGTGAATGAACACCTTTCAAATCATTTGAAGTGCTTAATTACCTATTGTTTTTTACTCTTTTTATTGGTATTAGGTATATCTAAAGCATATGAAGCCCTTGGATAAAACTGATTTCAAATCAAAGGTTAAAACTATCATAGTCTCTTACGAGATTTTGTGGTGTATGAACACCTTTCAAATCACTTGATGTGCTTAATTACCTATTGTTTTTGACTCCTTGAATACGTATTAGGTATATTTAAATCATATGTAGCCTTTGGATCAAACTCATTTCAAATCAAAGGTTAAACCTATCATAGTCTCTTACGAGATTTTTTAGTGTATGAACACCTTCCAAATCATTTGATGTGCTTAATTACCTATTGTTTTTTACTCCTTTTATAGGTATTAGGTATATTTAAAGCATATGAAGACCTTGGATCAAACTCATTTTAAATCAAAGGTTAAAAGTATCATACTGTCTTACGAGATTTTGTGGTGTATGAACACCTTTCAAATCATTTGAAGTGCTTAATTACCTATTGTTTTTGACTCCTTGAATTGGTATTAGGTATATTTAAAGCATATGAAGACCTTGGATCAAACTCATTTCAAACAAAAGGTTAAAACTATCATACTCTCTTACGAGATTTTGTGGTGTTTGAACACCTTTCAAATCATTTGATGTGCTTAATTACCTATTGTTTTTGACTCCATTTATAGGTATTAGGTATATTTAAAGCATATGAAGACCTTGGATCAAACTCATTTTAAATCAAAGGTTAAAACTATCATACTCTCTTACGAGATTTTGTGGTGAATGAACACCTTTCAAATCATTTGAAGTGCTTAATTACCTATTGTTTTTTACTCCTTTTATTGGTATTAGGTATATCTAAAGCATATGAAGCCCTTGGATAAAACTGATTTCAAATCAAAGGTTAAAACTATCATAGTCTCTTACGAGATTTTGTGGTGTATAAACACCTTTCAAATCATTTGAAGTGCTTAATTACCTACTGTTTTTGACTCCTTGAATAGGTATTAGGTATATTTAAAGCATATGAAGACCTTGGATCAAACTCATTTCAAATCAAAGGTTAAAACTATCATACTCTCTTACGAGATTTTATGGTGTTTAAACACCTTTCAAATCATTTGATGTGCTTAATTACCTATTGTTTTTGACTCCTTGTATAGGTATTAGGTGTATTTAAAGCATATGTAGACCTTGGATCAAACTCATTTCAAATCAAAGGTTAAAACTATCATACTCTCTTACGAGATTTTGTGGTGTTTGAACACCTTTCAAATCATTTGATGTGCTTAATTACCAATTGTTTTTGAAACCTTTTATAGGTATTAGGTATATTTAAAGCATATGAAGACCTTGGATCAAACTCATTTTAAATCAAAGGTTAAAACTATCATACTCTCTTACGAGATTTTGTGGTGTTTGAACACCTTTCAAATAATTTAATGTGCTTAATTACCTATTGTTTTTCTCTCCTTGAATAGGTATTAGGTATATTTAAATCATATAAAGCCCTTGGATCAAACTCATTTCAAATCGAAGGTTAAAACTATCATAGTCTCTTACGAGATTTTGTGGTGTATGAACACCTTTTAAATCATTTGATGTGCTTAATTACCTATTGTTTTTTACTCCTTTTATAGGTATTAGGTAAATCTAAAGCATATGAAGCCCTTGGATAAAACTCATTTCAAATCAAAGGTTAAAACTATCATAGTCTCTTACGAGATTTTGTGGTGAATGAACACCTTTCAAATCATTTGAAGTGCTTAATTACCTATTGTTTTTTACTCCTTTTATTGGTATTAGGTATATCTAAAGCATATGAAGCCCTTGGATAAAACTAATTTCAATTCAAAGGTTAAAACTATCATAGTCTCTTACGAGATTTTGTGGTGTATGAACACCTTTCAAATCACTTGATGTGCTTAATTACCTATTGTTTTTGACTACTTGAATACGTATTAGGTATATTTAAATCATATGTAGCCTTTGGATCAAACTCATTTCAAATCAAAGGTTAAAACTATCATAGTCTCTTACGAGATTTTTTGGTGTATGAACACCTTTCAAATCATTTGAAGTGCTTAATTACCTACTGTTTTTTGACTCCTTGAATAGGTATTAGGTATATTTAAAGCAAATGAAGACCTTGGATCAAACTCATTTCAAATCAAAGGTTAAAACTATCATACTACTCTTACGAGATTTTATGGTGTTTGAACACCTTTCAAATCATTTGATGTGCTTAATTACCTATTGTTTTTGATTCCTTGTATAGGTATTAGGTGTATTTAAAGCATATGTAGACCTTGGATCAAACTCATTTCAAATCAAAGGTTAAAACTATCATACTCTCTTACGAGATTTTGTGGTGTTTGAACACCTTTCAAATCATTTGATGTGCTTAATTACCAATTGTTTTTGAGTCCTTTTATAGGTATTAGGTATATTTAAAGCATATGAAGACCTTGGAACAAACTCATTTTAAATCAAAGGTTAAAACTATCATACTCTCTTACGAGATTTTTGTGATGTTTGAACACCTTTCAAATCATTTAAGGTGCTTAATTACCTATTGTTTTTCTCTCCTTGAATAGGTATTAGGTATATTTAAATCATATAAAGCCCTTGGATCAAACTCATTTCAAATCGAAGGTTAAAACTATCATAGTCTCTTACGAGATTTTGTGGTGTATGAACACCTTTTAAATCATTTGATGTGCTTAATTACCTATTGTTTTTTACTCCTTTTATAGGTATTAGGTAAATCTAAAGCATATGAAGCCCTTGGATAAAACTCATTTCAAATCAAAGGTTAAAACTATCATAGTCTCTTACGAGATTTTGTGGTGAATGAACACCTTTCAAATCATTTGATGTGCTTAATTACCTATTGTTTTTTACTCCTTTTATAGGTATTAGGTATATTAAAAGCATATGAATACCTTGGATCAAACTCATTTCAAATCAAAGGTTAAAACTATCATAGTCTCTTACGAGATTTTGTGGTGAATGAACACCTTTCAAATCATTTGAAGTGCTTAATTACCTATTGTTTTTTACTCCTTTTATTGGTATTAGGTATATCTAAAGCATATGAAGCCCTTGGATAAAACTAATTTCAATTCAAAGGTTAAAACTATCATAGTCTCTTACGAGATTTTGTGGTGTATGAACACCTTTCAAATCACTTGATGTGCTTAATTACCTATTGTTTTTGACTACTTGAATACGTATTAGGTATATTTAAATCATATGTAGCCTTTGGATCAAACTCATTTCAAATCAAAGGTTAAAACTATCATAGTCTCTTACGAGATTTTTTGGTGTATGAACACCTTTCAAATCATTTGAAGTGCTTAATTACCTACTGTTTTTGACTCCATGAATAGGTATTAGGTATATTTAAAGCATATGAAGACCTTGGATCAAACTCATTTCAAATCAAAGGTTAAAACTATCATACTCTCTTACGAGATTTTATGGTGTTTGAACACCTTTCAAATCATTTGATGTGCTTAATTACCTATTGTTTTTGACTCCTTGTATAGGTATTAGGTGTATTTAAAGCATATGTAGACCTTGGATCAAACTCATTTCAAATCAAAGGTTAAAACTATCATACTCTCTTACGAGATTTTGTGGTGTTTGAACACCTTTCAAATCATTTGATGTGCTTAATTACCAATTGTTTTTGAGTCCTTTTATAGGTATTAGGTATATTTAAAGCATATGAAGACCTTGGATCAAACTCATTTTAAATCAAAGGTTAAAACTATCATACTCTCTTACGAGATTTTGTGATGTTTGAACACCTTTCAAATCATTTAATGTGCTTAATTACCTATTGTTTTTCTCTCCTTGAATAGGTATTAGGTATATTTAAATCATATAAAGCCCTTGGATCAAACTCATTTCAAATCGAAGGTTAAAACTATCATAGTCTCTTACGTGATTTTGTGGTGTATGAACACCTTTTAAATCATTTGATGTGCTTAATTACCTATTGTTTTTTACTCCTTTTATAGGTATTAGGTAAATCTAAAGCATATGAAGCCCTTGGATAAAACTCATTTCAAATCAAAGGTTAAAACTATCATAGTCTCTTACGAGATTTTGTGGTGAATGAACACCTTTCAAATCATTTGATGTGCTTAATTACCTATTGTTTTTTACTCCTTTTATAGGTATTAGGTATATTAAAAGCATATGAATACCTTGGATCAAACTCATTTCAAATCAAAGGTTAAAACTATCATACTCTCTTACGAGATTTTATGGTGTATGAACACCTTTCAAATCATTTGAAGTGCTTAATTACCTATTATTTTTGACTCCTTGAATTGGTATTAGGTATATTTAAAGCATATGAAGACCTTGGATCAAACTCATTTCAAACAAAAGGTTAAAACTATCATACTCTCTTAAGAGATTTTGTGGTGTATGAACACCTTTCAAATCATTTGAAGTGCTGAATTACCTACTGTTTTTGACTCCTTGAATAGGTATTAGGTATATTTAAAGCATATGAAGACCTTGGATCCAACTCATTTCAAATCAAAGGTTAAAACTATCATACTCTCTTACGTGATTTTATGGTGTTTGAACACCTTTCAAATCATTTGATGTGCTTAATTACCTATTGTTTTTGACTCCTTGTATAGGTATTAGGTGTATTTAAAGCATATGAAGACCTTGGATCAAACTCATTTCAAATCAAAGGTTAAAACTATCATACTCTCTTACGAGATTTTGTGGTGTTTGAACACCTTTCAAATCATTTGATGTGCTTAATTACCAATGGTTTTTGAGTCCTTTTATAGGTATTAGGTATATTTAAAGCATATGAAGACCTTGGATCAAACTCATTTTAAATCAAAGGTTAAAACTATCATACTCTCTTACGAGATTTTGTGGTGTTTGAACACCTTTTAAATCATTTGATGTGCTTAATTACCTATTGTTTTTTACTCCTTTTATAGGTATTAGGTATATTTAAAGCATATGAAGACCTTGGATCAAACTCATTTCAAACAAAAGGTTAAAACTAACATACTCTCTTACGAGATTTTGTGGTGTTTGAACACCTTTCAAATCATTTGATGTGCTTAATTACCTACTGTTTTTGACTCCTTGAATAGGTATTAGGTATATTTAAAGCATATGAAGACCTTGGATCAAACTCATTTCAAATCAAAGGTTAAAACTATCATACTCTCTTACGAGATTTTATGGTGTTTAAACACCTTTCAAATCATTTGATGTGCTTAATTACCTATTGTTTTTGACTCCTTGTATAGGTATTAGGTGTATTTAAAGCATATGTAGACCTTGGATCAAACTCATTTCAAATCAAAGGTTAAAACTATCATACTCTCTTACGAGATTTTGTGGTGTTTGAACACCTTTCAAATCATTTGATGTGCTTAATTACCAATTGTTTTTGAAACCTTTTATAGGTATTAGGTATATTTAAAGCATATGAAGACCTTGGATCAAACTCATTTTAAATCAAAGGTTAAAACTATCATACTCTCTTACGAGATTTTGTGGTGTTTGAACACCTTTCAAATAATTTAATGTGCTTAATTACCTATTGTTTTTCTCTCCTTGAATAGGTATTAGGTATATTTAAATCATATAAAGCCCTTGGATCAAACTCATTTCAAATCGAAGGTTAAAACTATCATAGTCTCTTACGAGATTTTGTGGTGTATGAACACCTTTTAAATCATTTGATGTGCTTAATTACCTATTGTTTTTACTCCTTTTATAGGTATTAGGTAAATCTAAAGCATATGAAGCCCTTGGATAAAACTCATTTCAAATCAAAGGTTAAAACTATCATAGTCTCTTACGAGATTTTGTGGTGAATGAACACCTTTCAAATCATTTGAAGTGCTTAATTACCTATTGTTTTTTACTCCTTTTATTGGTATTAGGTATATCTAAAGCATATGAAGCCCTTGGATAAAACTAATTTCAATTCAAAGGTTAAAACTATCATAGTCTCTTACGAGATTTTGTGGTGTATGAACACCTTTCAAATCACTTGATGTGCTTAATTACCTATTGTTTTTGACTACTTGAATACGTATTAGGTATATTTAAATCATATGTAGCCTTTGGATCAAACTCATTTCAAATCAAAGGTTAAAACTATCATAGTCTCTTACGAGATTTTTGGTGTATGAACACCTTTCAAATCATTTGAAGTGCTTAATTACCTACTGTTTTTGACTCCTTGAATAGGTATTAGGTATATTTAAAGCAAATGAAGACCTTGGATCAAACTCATTTCAAATCAAAGGTTAAAACTATCATACTCTCTTACGAGATTTTATGGTGTTTGAACACCTTTCAAATCATTTGATGTGCTTAATTACCTATTGTTTTTGATTCCTTGTATAGGTATTAGGTGTATTTAAAGCATATGTAGACCTTGGATCAAACTCATTTCAAATCAAAGGTTAAAACTATCATACTCTCTTACGAGATTTTGTGGTGTTTGAACACCTTTCAAATCATTTGATGTGCTTAATTACCAATTGTTTTTGAGTCCTTTTATAGGTATTAGGTATATTTAAAGCATATGAAGACCTTGGAACAAACTCATTTTAAATCAAAGGTTAAAACTATCATACTCTCTTACGAGATTTTGTGATGTTTGAACACCTTTCAAATCATTTAAGGTGCTTAATTACCTATTGTTTTTCTCTCCTTGAATAGGTATTAGGTATATTTAAATCATATAAAGCCCTTGGATCAAACTCATTTCAAATCGAAGGTTAAAACTATCATAGTCTCTTACGAGATTTTGTGGTGTATGAACACCTTTTAAATCATTTGATGTGCTTAATTACCTATTGTTTTTTACTCCTTTTATAGGTATTAGGTAAATCTAAAGCATATGAAGCCCTTGGATAAAACTCATTTCAAATCAAAGGTTAAAACTATCATAGTCTCTTACGAGATTTTGTGGTGAATGAACACCTTTCAAATCATTTGATGTGCTTAATTACCTATTGTTTTTTACTCCTTTTATAGGTATTAGGTATATTAAAAGCATATGAATACCTTGGATCAAACTCATTTCAAATCAAAGGTTAAAACTATCATAGTCTCTTACGAGATTTTGTGGTGAATGAACACCTTTCAAATCATTTGAAGTGCTTAATTACCTATTGTTTTTTACTCCTTTTATTGGTATTAGGTATATCTAAAGCATATGAAGCCCTTGGATAAAACTAATTTCAATTCAAAGGTTAAAACTATCATAGTCTCTTACGAGATTTTGTGGTGTATGAACACCTTTCAAATCACTTGATGTGCTTAATTACCTATTGTTTTTGACTACTTGAATACGTATTAGGTATATTTAAATCATATGTAGCCTTTGGATCAAACTCATTTCAAATCAAAGGTTAAAACTATCATAGTCTCTTACGAGATTTTTTGGTGTATGAACACCTTTCAAATCATTTGAAGTGCTTAATTACCTACTGTTTTTGACTCCATGAATAGGTATTAGGTATATTTAAAGCATATGAAGACCTTGGATCAAACTCATTTCAAATCAAAGGTTAAAACTATCATACTCTCTTACGAGATTTTATGGTGTTTGAACACCTTTCAAATCATTTGATGTGCTTAATTACCTATTGTTTTTGACTCCTTGTATAGGTATTAGGTGTATTTAAAGCATATGTAGACCTTGGATCAAACTCATTTCAAATCAAAGGTTAAAACTATCATACTCTCTTACGAGATTTTGTGGTGTTTGAACACCTTTCAAATCATTTGATGTGCTTAATTACCAATTGTTTTTGAGTCCTTTTATAGGTATTAGGTATATTTAAAGCATATGAAGACCTTGGATCAAACTCATTTTAAATCAAAGGTTAAAACTACTTATCATACTCTCTTACGTGATTTTGTGATGTTTGAACACCTTTCAAATCATTTAATGTGCTTAATTACCTATTGTTTTCTCTCTCCTTGAATAGGTATTAGGTATATTTAAAATCATATAAAGCCCTTGGATCAAACTTCATTTCAAATCGAAGGTTAAAACTATCATAGTCTCTTACGTGATTTTGTGGTGTATGAACACTCTTTTAAATCATTTGATGTGCTTAATTACCTATTGTTTTTTACTCCTTTTATAGGTATTAGGTAAATCTAAAGCATGTGAAGCCCTTGGATAAAACTTCATTTCAAATCAAAGGTTAAAACTAGCATAGCCTCTTACGAGATTTTGTGGTGAATGAACACCTTTCAAATCATTTGATGTGCTTAAGTACCTATTGTTTTTATCGCACTTTATAGGTATTAGGTATATTAAAAGCATATGAATACCTTGGATCAAACTCATTTCAAATCAAAGGTTAAAAGCCCATCATCTTCTCTTACGAGATTTTATGGTGTATGAACACCTTTAAAATCATTTGAAGTGCTTAATTACCTAGTATTTTTGACTCCTTGAATTGGTATTAGGTATATTTAAAGCATATGAAGACCTTGGATCAAACTCATTTCAAACAAAAGGTTAAAACTATCACTCTTTCTCTTAAGAGATTTTGTGGTGTATGAGCACCTTTCAAATCATTTGAAGTGCTGAATTACCTACTGTTTTTGACTCCTTGAATAGGTATTAGGTATATTTAAAGCATATGAAGACCTTGGATCAAACTCATTTCAAATCAAAGGTTAAAACTATCATACTCTCTTTCGTGATTTTATGGTGTTTGAGCACCTTTCAAATCATTTGATGTGCTTGATTAGCTATTGTTTTTGACTCCTTGTATAGGTATTAGGTGTAGTTAAAGCATATGAAGACCTTGGATTTAAACTCATTTCAAATCAAAGGTTAAAACTATCATACTCTCTTACGAGATTTTGTGGTGTTTGAACACCTTTCAAAATCATTTGATGTGCTTAATTACCAATTGGTTTTGAGTCCTTTTATAGGTGTTAGGTATATTTAAAGCATATGAAGACCTTGGATCAAACTCATTTTAAATCAAAAGGTTAAAGCTTATCATGCTCTATTACGAGATTTTGTGGTGTTTGAACACCTTTAAAATCATTTGATGTGCTTAATTACCTATTGTTTTTTACTCCTTTTATAGGTATTAGGTATATTTAAAGCATATGAAGACCTTGGATCAAACTCATTTCAAACCAAAGGTTAAAACTAACACACTCTCTTTGAGATTTTGTGGTGTTTGAACACCTTTCAAATCATTTGATGTGCTTAATTACCTATTGTTTTTAACTGCTTTTAGGTATTAGGTATATTTAAAGCATATGAAGACCTTGGATAAGGGTGCAGTTTCAAATCAAAGGTTAAAACTATCATAGTCTCTTACGAGATTTTGTGGTGTATGAACACCCTTTCAAATCACTTGATGTGCTTAATTACCTATTGTTTTTTGACTCCTTGAATACGTATTAGGTATATTTAAATCATATGTCGCCTTTGGATCAAACTCATTTCAAATCAAAGGTTAAAACTATCATAGTCACTTACGAGATTTTGTGGTGTTGAACACCTTTCAAATCATTTGAAGTGCTTAATTACCTACTGTTTTTGACTCCTTGATAGGTATTAGGTATGTTTAAAGCTATGTAGACCTTGGATCAAACTCATTTCAAATCAAAGGTTAAAACTATCATGCTCTCTTACGAGATTTTATGGTGTTGAACACACTTTCAAATCATTTGATGTGCTTAATTACCTATTGTTTTTGACTCCTTGTATAGTTATTAGGTGTATTTAAAGCATATGTAGACCTTGGATCAAACTTCATTTCAAATCAAAGGTTAAAACTATCATACTCTCTTACGAGATTTTGTGGTGTTTGAACACCTTTCAAATCATTTGATGTGCTTAATTACCAATTGTTTTTGAGTCCTTTTATAGGTATTAGGTATATTTAAAGCATGTGAAGACCTTGGATCAAACTTCATTTTAAATCAAAGGTTAAAACTATCATACTCTCTTACGAGATTTTGTGGTGTTTGAACACCTTTCAAATCATTTAATGTGCTTAATTACCTATTGTTTTTCTCTCCTTGAATAGGTATTGGGTATATTTAAATCATAAAAGCCCTTGGATCAAACTCATTTCAAATCGAAGGTTAAAACTATCATAGTCTCTTACGAGATTTTGTGGTGTATGAACACCTTTTAAATCATTTGGTGTGCTTATTACCTATTGTTTTTGACTCCTTTTATAGGTATTAGGTAAATCTAAAGCATGTGAAGCCCTTGGATAAAACTAAATTTCAAATCAAGGTTAAAACTATCATAGTCTCTTACGAGATTTTGTGGTGAATGAACACCTTACAAATCATTTGAAGTGCTTAATTACCTATTGTTTTTTACTCCTTTTGTTTGGTATTAGGTATATCTAAAGCATATGAAGCCCCCTTGGATAAAACTGATTTCAATTCAAAGGTTAAAACTATCATAGTCTCTTACGAGATTTTGTGGTGTATGGACACCTTTCAAATCACTTGATGTGCTTAATTACCTATTGTTTTTGACTCCTTGAATACGTATTAGGTATATTTAAATCATATGTAGCCTTTGGATCAAACTCATTTCAAATCAAGGTTAAAACTATCATAGTCTCTTACCAGATTTTTGGTGTATGAACACCTTTCAAATCATTTGGTGTGATAAGTACCTACTGTTTTTGACTCCTTGGACGAAATAGGTATTAGGTATGTTTAAAGCATATGAAGACCTTGGATCAAACTCATTTTAAATCCAAGGTTAAAACTATCATGCTACTCTTACGAGATTTTGTGGTGTTTGAACACCTTTCAAATCATTTAATGCTTCATTACTTATTCTTTCTCTCTCCCTTGAATAGGTATTAGGTATATTTAAATCATATAAAGCCCTTGGATCAAACTCATTTCAAATCGAAGGTTAAAACTATCATAGTCTCTTACGAGATTTTGTGGTGTATGAACACCTTTTAAATCATTTGATGTGCTTAATTACCTATAGTTTTTTACTCCTTTTATAGGTATTAGGTAAATCTAAAGCATATGAAGCCCTTGGATAAAACTCATTTCTAATCAAAGGTTAAAACTATCATAGTCTCTTACGAAATTTATGGTGAATGAACACCTTTCAAATCATTTGAAGTGCTTAATTACCTATTGTTTTTACTCCTTTTTTGGTATTAGGTATATCTAAATCATATGAAGCCCTTGGATAAAACTGATTTCAAATCAAGTTAAAACTATCATAGTCTCTTACGAGATTTTGTGGTGTATGAACACCTTTCAAATCACTTGATGTGCTTAATTACCTATTGTTTTTGACTCCTTGAATACGTATTAGGTATATTTAAATCATATGTTTTTTATGGATCAAACTCATTTCAAATCAAAGGTTAAAACTATCATAGTCTCTTACGAGATTTTGTGGTGTATGAACACCTTTCAAATCATTTGATGTGCTTAATTACCTATTGTTTTTGACTCCTTTTATAGGTATTAGGTATATTTAAAGCATATGAAGACCTTGGATCAAACTCATTTCAAATCAAAGGTTAAAACTATCATAGTCTCTTACGAGATTTTGTGGTGTATGAACACCTTTCAAATCATTTGATGTGCTTAATTACCTATTGTTTTTGACTCCTTTTATAGGTATTAGGTATATTTAAAGCATATGAAGACCTTGGATCAAACTCATTTCAAATCAAAGGTTAAAACTATCATACTCTCTTACGAGATTTTGTGGTGTATGAACACCTTTCAAATCATTTGATGTGCTTAATTACCTATTGTTTTTGACTCCTTGAATAGGTATTAGGTATATTTAAAGCATATGAAGACCTTGGATCAAACTCATTTCAAATCAAAGGTTAAAACTATCATAGTCTCTTACGAGATTTTGTGGTGTATGAACACCTTTCAAATCATTTGATGTGCTTAATTACCTATTGTTTTTGACTCCTTTATAGGTATTAGGTATATTTAAAGCATATGAAGACCTTGGATCAAACTCATTTCAAATCAAAGGTTAAAACTATCATAGTCTCTTACGAGATTTTGTGGTGTATGAACACCTTTCAAATCATTTGATGTGCTTAATTACCTATTGTTTTTGACTCCTTTTATAGGTATTAGGTATATTTAAAGCATATGAAGCCCTTGGATCAAACTCATTTCAAATCAAAGGTTAAAACTATCATAGTCTCTTACGAGATTTTGTGGTGTATGAACACCTTTCAAATCATTTGATGTGCTTAATTACCTATTGTTTTTGACTCCTTGAATAGGTATTAGGTATATTTAAAGCATATGAAGCCTTTGGATCAAACTCATTTCAAATCAAAGGTTAAAACTATCATAGTCTCTTACGAGATTTTGTGGTGTATGAACACCTTTCAAATCATTTGATGTGCTTAATTACCTATTGTTTTTGACTCCTTTTATAGGTATTAGGTATATTTAAAGCATATGAAGACCTTGGATCAAACTCATTTCAAATCAAAGGTTAAAACTATCATACTCTCTTACGAGATTTTGTGGTGTATGAACACCTTTCAAATCATTTGATGTGCTTAATTACCTATTGTTTTTGACTCCTTTTATAGGTATTAGGTATATTTAAAGCATATGAAGACCTTGGATCAAACTCATTTCAAATCAAAGGTTAAAACTATCATAGTCTCTTACGAGATTTTGTGGTGTATGAACACCTTTCAAATCATTTGATGTGCTTAATTACCTATTGTTTTTGACTCCTTTTATAGGTATTAGGTATATTTAAAGCATATGAAGACCTTGGATCAAACTCATTTCAAATCAAAGGTTAAAACTATCATACTCTCTTACGAGATTTTGTGGTGTATGAACACCTTTCAAATCATTTGATGTGCTTAATTACCTATTGTTTTTGACTCCTTTATAGGTATTAGGTATATTTAAAGCATATGAAGACCTTGGATCAAACTCATTTCAAATCAAAGGTTAAAACTATCATAGTCTCTTACGAGATTTTGTGGTGTATGAACACCTTTCAAATCATTTGATGTGCTTAATTACCTATTGTTTTTGACTCCTTTTATAGGTATTAGGTATATTTAAAGCATATGAAGCCCTTGGATCAAACTCATTTCAAATCAAAGGTTAAAACTATCATAGTCTCTTACGAGATTTTGTGGTGTATGAACACCTTTCAAATCATTTGATGTGCTTAATTACCTATTGTTTTTGACTCCTTTTATAGGTATTAGGTATATTTAAAGCATATGAAGACCTTGGATCAAACTCATTTCAAATCAAAGGTTAAAACTATCATAGTCTCTTACGAGATTTTGTGGTGTATGAACACCTTTCAAATCATTTGATGTGCTTAATTACCTATTGTTTTTGACTCCTTTTATAGGTATTAGGTATATTTAAAGCATATGAAGACCTTGGATCAAACTCATTTCAAATCAAAGGTTAAAACTATCATACTCTCTTACGAGATTTTGTGGTGTATGAACACCTTTCAAATCATTTGATGTGCTTAATTACCTATTGTTTTTGACTCCTTGAATAGGTATTAGGTATATTTAAAGCATATGAAGACCTTGGATCAAACTCATTTCAAATCAAAGGTTAAAACTATCATACTCTCTTACGAGATTTTGTGGTGTATGAACACCTTTCAAATCATTTGATGTGCTTAATTACCTATTGTTTTTGACTCCTTTTATAGGTATTAGGTATATTTAAAGCATATGAAGACCTTGGATCAAACTCATTTCAAATCAAAGGTTAAAACTATCATACTCTCTTACGAGATTTTGTGGTGTATGAACACCTTTCAAATCATTTGATGTGCTTAATTACCTATTGTTTTTGACTCCTTTTATAGGTATTAGGTATATTTAAAGCATATGAAGCCCTTGGATCAAACTCATTTCAAATCAAAGGTTAAAACTATCATAGTCTCTTACGAGATTTTGTGGTGTATGAACACCTTTCAAATCATTTGATGTGCTTAATTACCTATTGTTTTTGACTCCTTGAATAGGTATTAGGTATATTTAAAGCATATGAAGCCTTGGATCAAACTCATTTCAAATCAAAGGTTAAAACTATCATAGTCTCTTACGAGATTTTGTGGTGTATGAACACCTTTCAAATCATTTGATGTGCTTAATTACCTATTGTTTTTGACTCCTTGAATAGGTATTAGGTATATTTAAAGCATATGAAGACCTTGGATCAAACTCATTTCAAATCAAAGGTTAAAACTATCATACTCTCTTACGAGATTTTGTGGTGTATGAACACCTTTCAAATCATTTGATGTGCTTAATTACCTATTGTTTTTGACTCCTTGTATAGGTATTAGGTATATTTAAAGCATATGAAGACCTTGGATCAAACTCATTTCAAATCAAAGGTTAAAACTATCATACTCTCTTACGAGATTTTGTGGTGTATGAACACCTTTCAAATCATTTGATGTGCTTAATTACCTATTGTTTTTGACTCCTTTTATAGGTATTAGGTATATTTAAAGCATATGAAGACCTTGGATCAAACTCATTTCAAATCAAAGGTTAAAACTATCATAGTCTCTTACGAGATTTTGTGGTGTATGAACACCTTTCAAATCATTTGATGTGCTTAATTACCTATTGTTTTTGACTCCTTGAATAGGTATTAGGTATATTTAAAGCATATGAAGCCCTTGGATCAAACTCATTTCAAATCAAAGGTTAAAACTATCATAGTCTCTTACGAGATTTTGTGGTGTATGAACACCTTTCAAATCATTTGATGTGCTTAATTACCTATTGTTTTTGACTCCTTTTATAGGTATTAGGTATATTTAAAGCATATGAAGACCTTGGATCAAACTCATTTCAAATCAAAGGTTAAAACTATCATAGTCTCTTACGAGATTTTGTGGTGTATGAACACCTTTCAAATCATTTGATGTGCTTAATTACCTATTGTTTTTGACTCCTTTTATAGGTATTAGGTATATTTAAAGCATATGAAGACCTTGGATCAAACTCATTTCAAATCAAAGGTTAAAACTATCATACTCTCTTACGAGATTTTGTGGTGTATGAACACCTTTCAAATCATTTGATGTGCTTAATTACCTATTGTTTTTGACTCCTTGAATAGGTATTAGGTATATTTAAAGCATATGAAGACCTTGGATCAAACTCATTTCAAATCAAAGGTTAAAACTATCATACTCTCTTACGAGATTTTGTGGTGTATGAACACCTTTCAAATCATTTGATGTGCTTAATTACCTATTGTTTTTGACTCCTTTTATAGGTATTAGGTATATTTAAAGCATATGAAGACCTTGGATCAAACTCATTTCAAATCAAAGGTTAAAACTATCATACTCTCTTACGAGATTTTGTGGTGTATGAACACCTTTCAAATCATTTGATGTGCTTAATTACCTATTGTTTTTGACTCCTTTTATAGGTATTAGGTATATTTAAAGCATATGAAGACCTTGGATCAAACTCATTTCAAATCAAAGGTTAAAACTATCATAGTCTCTTACGAGATTTTGTGGTGTATGAACACCTTTCAAATCATTTGATGTGCTTAATTACCTATTGTTTTTGACTCCTTTTATAGGTATTAGGTATATTTAAAGCATATGAAGACCTTGGATCAAACTCATTTCAAATCAAAGGTTAAAACTATCATAGTCTCTTACGAGATTTTGTGGTGTATGAACACCTTTCAAATCATTTGATGTGCTTAATTACCTATTGTTTTTGACTCCTTGAATAGGTATTAGGTATATTTAAAGCATATGAAGACCTTGGATCAAACTCATTTCAAATCAAAGGTTAAAACTATCATAGTCTCTTACGAGATTTTGTGGTGTATGAACACCTTTCAAATCATTTGATGTGCTTAATTACCTATTGTTTTTGACTCCTTTTATAGGTATTAGGTATATTTAAAGCATATGAAGACCTTGGATCAAACTCATTTCAAATCAAAGGTTAAAACTATCATACTCTCTTACGAGATTTTGTGGTGTATGAACACCTTTCAAATCATTTGATGTGCTTAATTACCTATTGTTTTTGACTTTTATAGGTATTAGGTATATTTAAAGCATATGAAGACCTTGGATCAAACTCATTTCAAATCAAAGGTTAAAACTATCATAGTCTCTTACGAGATTTTGTGGTGTATGAACACCTTTCAAATCATTTGATGTGCTTAATTACCTATTGTTTTTGACTCCTTTTATAGGTATTAGGTATATTTAAAGCATATGAAGCCTTGGATCAAACTCATTTCAAATCAAAGGTTAAAACTATCATAGTCTCTTACGAGATTTTGTGGTGTATGAACACCTTTCAAATCATTTGATGTGCTTAATTACCTATTGTTTTTGACTCCTTGAATAGGTATTAGGTATATTTAAAGCATATGAAGACCTTGGATCAAACTCATTTCAAATCAAAGGTTAAAACTATCATACTCTCTTACGAGATTTTGTGGTGTATGAACACCTTTCAAATCATTTGATGTGCTTAATTACCTATTGTTTTTGACTCCTTTTATAGGTATTAGGTATATTTAAAGCATATGAAGACCTTGGATCAAACTCATTTCAAATCAAAGGTTAAAACTATCATACTCTCTTACGAGATTTTGTGGTGTATGAACACCTTTCAAATCATTTGATGTGCTTAATTACCTATTGTTTTTGACTCCTTGAATAGGTATTAGGTATATTTAAAGCATATGAAGACCTTGGATCAAACTCATTTCAAATCAAAGGTTAAAACTATCATAGTCTCTTACGAGATTTTGTGGTGTATGAACACCTTTCAAATCATTTGATGTGCTTAATTACCTATTGTTTTTGACTCCTTTATAGGTATTAGGTATATTTAAAGCATATGAAGACCTTGGATCAAACTCATTTCAAATCAAAGGTTAAAACTATCATAGTCTCTTACGAGATTTTGTGGTGTATGAACACCTTTCAAATCATTTGATGTGCTTAATTACCTATTGTTTTTGACTCCTTTTATAGGTATTAGGTATATTTAAAGCATATGAAGACCTTGGATCAAACTCATTTCAAATCAAAGGTTAAAACTATCATAGTCTCTTACGAGATTTTGTGGTGTATGAACACCTTTCAAATCATTTGATGTGCTTAATTACCTATTGTTTTTGACTCCTTGAATAGGTATTAGGTATATTTAAAGCATATGAAGCCTTGGATCAAACTCATTTCAAATCAAAGGTTAAAACTATCATAGTCTCTTACGAGATTTTGTGGTGTATGAACACCTTTCAAATCATTTGATGTGCTTAATTACCTATTGTTTTTGACTCCTTTTATAGGTATTAGGTATATTTAAAGCATATGAAGACCTTGGATCAAACTCATTTCAAATCAAAGGTTAAAACTATCATACTCTCTTACGAGATTTTGTGGTGTATGAACACCTTTCAAATCATTTGATGTGCTTAATTACCTATTGTTTTTGACTCCTTGAATAGGTATTAGGTATATTTAAAGCATATGAAGACCTTGGATCAAACTCATTTCAAATCAAAGGTTAAAACTATCATACTCTCTTACGAGATTTTGTGGTGTATGAACACCTTTCAAATCATTTGATGTGCTTAATTACCTATTGTTTTTGACTCCTTTTATAGGTATTAGGTATATTTAAAGCATATGAAGACCTTGGATCAAACTCATTTCAAATCAAAGGTTAAAACTATCATACTCTCTTACGAGATTTTGTGGTGTATGAACACCTTTCAAATCATTTGATGTGCTTAATTACCTATTGTTTTTGACTCCTTTTATAGGTATTAGGTATATTTAAAGCATATGAAGACCTTGGATCAAACTCATTTCAAATCAAAGGTTAAAACTATCATACTCTTACGAGATTTTGTGGTGTATGAACACCTTTCAAATCATTTGATGTGCTTAATTACCTATTGTTTTTGACTCCTTTTATAGGTATTAGGTATATTTAAAGCATATGAAGACCTTGGATCAAACTCATTTCAAATCAAAGGTTAAAACTATCATACTCTCTTACGAGATTTTGTGGTGTATGAACACCTTTCAAATCATTTGATGTGCTTAATTACCTATTGTTTTTGACTCCTTGAATAGGTATTAGGTATATTTAAAGCATATGAAGACCTTGGATCAAACTCATTTCAAATCAAAGGTTAAAACTATCATACTCTCTTACGAGATTTTGTGGTGTATGAACACCTTTCAAATCATTTGATGTGCTTAATTACCTATTGTTTTTGACTCCTTTATAGGTATTAGGTATATTTAAAGCATATGAAGACCTTGGATCAAACTCATTTCAAATCAAAGGTTAAAACTATCATAGTCTCTTACGAGATTTTGTGGTGTATGAACACCTTTCAAATCATTTGATGTGCTTAATTACCTATTGTTTTTGACTCCTTTTATAGGTATTAGGTATATTTAAAGCATATGAAGACCTTGGATCAAACTCATTTCAAATCAAAGGTTAAAACTATCATAGTCTCTTACGAGATTTTGTGGTGTATGAACACCTTTCAAATCATTTGATGTGCTTAATTACCTATTGTTTTTGACTCCTTGAATAGGTATTAGGTATATTTAAAGCATATGAAGCCTTGGATCAAACTCATTTCAAATCAAAGGTTAAAACTATCATAGTCTCTTACGAGATTTTGTGGTGTATGAACACCTTTCAAATCATTTGATGTGCTTAATTACCTATTGTTTTTGACTCCTTTTATAGGTATTAGGTATATTTAAAGCATATGAAGACCTTGGATCAAACTCATTTCAAATCAAAGGTTAAAACTATCATACTCTCTTACGAGATTTTGTGGTGTATGAACACCTTTCAAATCATTTGATGTGCTTAATTACCTATTGTTTTTGACTCCTTTTATAGGTATTAGGTATATTTAAAGCATATGAAGACCTTGGATCAAACTCATTTCAAATCAAAGGTTAAAACTATCATAGTCTCTTACGAGATTTTGTGGTGTATGAACACCTTTCAAATCATTTGATGTGCTTAATTACCTATTGTTTTTGACTCCTTGAATAGGTATTAGGTATATTTAAAGCATATGAAGACCTTGGATCAAACTCATTTCAAATCAAAGGTTAAAACTATCATACTCTCTTACGAGATTTTGTGGTGTATGAACACCTTTCAAATCATTTGATGTGCTTAATTACCTATTGTTTTTGACTCCTTTTATAGGTATTAGGTATATTTAAAGCATATGAAGACCTTGGATCAAACTCATTTCAAATCAAAGGTTAAAACTATCATAGTCTCTTACGAGATTTTGTGGTGTATGAACACCTTTCAAATCATTTGATGTGCTTAATTACCTATTGTTTTTGACTCCTTTTATAGGTATTAGGTATATTTAAAGCATATGAAGCCCTTGGATCAAACTCATTTCAAATCAAAGGTTAAAACTATCATAGTCTCTTACGAGATTTTGTGGTGTATGAACACCTTTCAAATCATTTGATGTGCTTAATTACCTATTGTTTTTGACTCCTTGAATAGGTATTAGGTATATTTAAAGCATATGAAGCCTTGGATCAAACTCATTTCAAATCAAAGGTTAAAACTATCATAGTCTCTTACGAGATTTTGTGGTGTATGAACACCTTTCAAATCATTTGATGTGCTTAATTACCTATTGTTTTTGACTCCTTTTATAGGTATTAGGTATATTTAAAGCATATGAAGACCTTGGATCAAACTCATTTCAAATCAAAGGTTAAAACTATCATAGTCTCTTACGAGATTTTGTGGTGTATGAACACCTTTCAAATCATTTGATGTGCTTAATTACCTATTGTTTTTGACTCCTTTTATAGGTATTAGGTATATTTAAAGCATATGAAGACCTTGGATCAAACTCATTTCAAATCAAAGGTTAAAACTATCATACTCTCTTACGAGATTTTGTGGTGTATGAACACCTTTCAAATCATTTGATGTGCTTAATTACCTATTGTTTTTGACTCCTTGAATAGGTATTAGGTATATTTAAAGCATATGAAGACCTTGGATCAAACTCATTTCAAATCAAAGGTTAAAACTATCATACTCTCTTACGAGATTTTGTGGTGTATGAACACCTTTCAAATCATTTGATGTGCTTAATTACCTATTGTTTTTGACTCCTTTATAGGTATTAGGTATATTTAAAGCATATGAAGACCTTGGATCAAACTCATTTCAAATCAAAGGTTAAAACTATCATAGTCTCTTACGAGATTTTGTGGTGTATGAACACCTTTCAAATCATTTGATGTGCTTAATTACCTATTGTTTTTGACTCCTTTTATAGGTATTAGGTATATTTAAAGCATATGAAGCCCTTGGATCAAACTCATTTCAAATCAAAGGTTAAAACTATCATAGTCTCTTACGAGATTTTGTGGTGTATGAACACCTTTCAAATCATTTGATGTGCTTAATTACCTATTGTTTTTGACTCCTTTTATAGGTATTAGGTATATTTAAAGCATATGAAGCCTTGGATCAAACTCATTTCAAATCAAAGGTTAAAACTATCATAGTCTCTTACGAGATTTTGTGGTGTATGAACACCTTTCAAATCATTTGATGTGCTTAATTACCTATTGTTTTTGACTCCTTTTATAGGTATTGGTATGTTAAAGCATATGAATATATGGATCAAACTCATATCAGGTCAAAGGTTAAACTATCATACTCTTCTAGAGATTTTATGGTATGAACACCTTTCAAATCATTTGAAGTACTTAATTACCTATTGTTTTTGACTCCATGAATTGGTATTAGGTATATTTAAAGCCTGCAGACCTTGGATCAAACTCATTCAAACCAAAGGTTAAAACTATCATACTATTGGTGGTATATTTATACAAATCGTAAGTGTGATATATTTTGGCTATTGACAAGTTGATGTGGTGTATTTAAAGCATATAGTGTGGATCACTCATTTCGAATCAAGGTTAAAGCCTAATGTATATAAAGTTGGTAGTTGTTGTTTACAAATGGTTGATATGGTACTATGTTTGTGTGGTGGTCATCGGTGTATTTAAAGCATATGTAGACCTTGGATCAAACTCATTTCAAATCAAAGGTTAAAGTACATATTGTCTTGAGATTTTGTGATGTTTGAACACCTTTCAAATCATTTAATGTGCTTAATTACCTATTGTTTTTTCTCCTTGAATAGGTATTAGGTATATTTAAATCATATAAAGCCCTTGGATCAAACTCATTTCAAATCGAAGGTTAAAACTATCATAGTCTCTTACGAGATTTTGTGGTGTATGAACACCTTTTAAATCATTTGATGTGCTTAATTACCTATTGTTTTTTACTCCTTTTATAGGTATTAGGTAAATCTAAAGCATATGAAGCCCTTGGATAAAACTCATTTCAAATCAAAGGTTAAAACTATCATAGTCTCTTACGAGATTTTGTGGTGTATGAACACCTTTTAAATCATTTGATGTGCTTAATTACCTATTGTTTTTTACTCCTTTTATAGGTATTAGGTAAATCTAAAGCATATGAAGCCCTTGGATAAAACTCATTTCAAATCAAAGGTTAAAACTATCATAGTCTCTTACGAGATTTTGTGGTGTATGAACACCTTTCAAATCATTTGATGTGCTTAATTACCTATTGTTTTTTACTCCTTTTATAGGTATTAGGTATATTAAAAGCATATGAAGACCTTGGATCAAACTCATATCAAATCAAAGGTTAAAACTATCATACTCTCTTACGAGATTTTGTGGTGTATGAACACCTTTCAAATCATTTGATGTGCTTAATTACCTATTGTTTTTGACTCCTTGAATAGGTATTAGGTATATTTAAAGCATATGAAGACCTTGGATCAAACTCATTTCAAATCAAAGGTTAAAACTATCATACTCTCTTACGAGATTTTATGGTGTTTGAACACCTTTCAAATCATTTGATGTGCTTAATTACCTATTGTTTTTGACTCCTTGTATAGGTATTAGGTGTATTTAAAGCATATGTAGACCTTGGATCAAACTCATTTCAAATCAAAGGTTAAAACTATCATAGTCTCTTACGAGATTTTGTGGTGTATGAACACCTTTCAAATCATTTGATGTGCTTAATTACCTATTGTTTTTGACTCCTTTTATAGGTATTAGGTATATTTAAAGCATATGAAGACCTTGGATCAAACTCATTTCAAATCAAAGGTTAAAACTATCATACTCTCTTACGAGATTTTGTGGTGTATGAACACCTTTCAAATCATTTGAAGTGCTTAATTACCTATTGTTTTTGACTCCTTGAATTGGTATTAGGTATATTTAAAGCATATGAAGACCTTGGATCAAACTCATTTCAAACCAAAGGTTAAAACTATCATACTCTCTTACGAGATTTTGTGGTGTATGAACACCTTTCAAATCATTTGAAGTGCTTAATTACCTATTGTTTTTGACTCCTTGAATAGGTATTAGGTATATTTAAAGCATATGAAGACCTTGGATAAAACTCATTTCAAATCAAAGGTTAAAACTATCATACTCTCTTACGAGATTTTGTGGTGTATGAACACCTTTCAAATCATTTGATGTGCTTAATTACCTATTGTTTTTGACTCCTTGTATAGGTATTAGGTATATTTAAAGCATATGAAGACCTTGGATCAAACTCATTTCAAATCAAAGGTTAAAACTATCATACTCTCTTACGAGATTTTGTGGTGTTTGAACACCTTTCAAATCATTTGATGTGCTTAATTACCTATTGTTTTTGACTCCTTTTATAGGTATTAGGTATATTTAAAGCATATGAAGACCTTGGATCAAACTCATTTTAAATCAAAGGTTAAAACTATCATACTCTCTTACGAGATTTTGTGGTGTTTGAACACCTTTCAAATCATTTGATGTGCTTAATTACCTATTGTTTTTCACTCCTTGAATAGGTATTAGGTATATTTAAATCATATGAAGCCCTTGGATCAAACTCATTTCAAATCGAAGGTTAAAACTATCATAGTCTCTTACGAGATTTTGTGGTGTATGAACACCTTTCAAATCATTTGATGTGCTTAATTACCTATTGTTTTTGACTCCTTTTATAGGTATTAGGTAAATTTAAAGCATATGAAGCCCTTGGATAAAACTCATTTCAAATCAAAGGTTAAAACTATCATAGTCTCTTACGAGATTTTGTGGTGTATGAACACCTTTTAAATCATTTGATGTGCTTAATTACCTATTGTTTTTACTCCTTTTATAGGTATTAGGTAAATCTAAAGCATATGAAGCCCTTGGATAAAACTCATTTCAAATCAAAGGTTAAAACTATCATAGTCTCTTACGAGATTTTGTGGTGTATGAACACCTTTCAAATCATTTGATGTGCTTAATTACCTATTGTTTTTTACTCCTTTTATAGGTATTAGGTATATTTAAAGCATATGAAGCCCTTGGATCAAACTCATATCAAATCAAAGGTTAAAACTATCATAGTCTCTTACGAGATTTTGTGGTGTATGAACACCTTTCAAATCATTTGATGTGCTTAATTACCTACTGTTTTTGACTCCTTGAATAGGTATTAGGTATATTTAAAGCATATGAAGCCCTTGGATCAAACTCATTTCAAATCAAAGGTTAAAACTATCATACTCTCTTACGAGATTTTGTGGTGTTTGAACACCTTTCAAATCATTTGATGTGCTTAATTACCTATTGTTTTTGACTCCTTGTATAGGTATTAGGTGTATTTAAAGCATATGAAGACCTTGGATCAAACTCATTTCAAATCAAAGGTTAAAACTATCATACTCTCTTACGAGATTTTGTGGTGTTTGAACACCTTTCAAATCATTTGATGTGCTTAATTACCAATTGTTTTTGAGTCCTTTTATAGGTATTAGGTATATTTAAAGCATATGAAGACCTTGGATCAAACTCATTTTAAATCAAAGGTTAAAACTATCATACTCTCTTACGAGATTTTGTGGTGTTTGAACACCTTTCAAATCATTTAATGTGCTTAATTACCTATTGTTTTTCTCTCCTTGAATAGGTATTAGGTATATTTAAATCATATAAAGCCCTTGGATCAAACTCATTTCAAATCGAAGGTTAAAACTATCATAGTCTCTTACGAGATTTTGTGGTGTATGAACACCTTTTAAATCATTTGATGTGCTTAATTACCTATTGTTTTTACTCCTTTTATAGGTATTAGGTAAATCTAAAGCATATGAAGCCCTTGGATAAAACTCATTTCAAATCAAAGGTTAAAACTATCATAGTCTCTTACGAGATTTTGTGGTGTATGAACACCTTTTAAATCATTTGATGTGCTTAATTACCTATTGTTTTTTACTCCTTTTATAGGTATTAGGTAAATCTAAAGCATATGAAGCCCTTGGATAAAACTCATTTCAAATCAAAGGTTAAAACTATCATAGTCTCTTACGAGATTTTGTGGTGTATGAACACCTTTCAAATCATTTGATGTGCTTAATTACCTATTGTTTTTACTCCTTTTATAGGTATTAGGTATATTTAAAGCATATGAAGACCTTGGATCAAACTCATTTCAAATCAAAGGTTAAAACTATCATACTCTTACGAGATTTTGTGGTGTATGAACACCTTTCAAATCATTTGATGTGCTTAATTACCTACTGTTTTTGACTCCTTGAATAGGTATTAGGTATATTTAAAGCATATGAAGACCTTGGATCAAACTCATTTCAAATCAAAGGTTAAAACTATCATACTCTCTTACGAGATTTTATGGTGTTTGAACACCTTTCAAATCATTTGATGTGCTTAATTACCTATTGTTTTTGACTCCTTGTATAGGTATTAGGTGTATTTAAAGCATATGTAGACCTTGGATCAAACTCATTTCAAATCAAAGGTTAAAACTATCATAGTCTCTTACGAGATTTTGTGGTGTATGAACACCTTTCAAATCATTTGATGTGCTTAATTACCTATTGTTTTTGACTCCTTTTATAGGTATTAGGTATATTAAAAGCATATGAAGACCTTGGATCAAACTCATTTCAAATCAAAGGTTAAAACTATCATACTCTCTTACGAGATTTTATGGTGTATGAACACCTTTCAAATCATTTGATGTGCTTAATTACCTATTGTTTTTGACTCCTTGAATTGGTATTAGGTATATTTAAAGCATATGAAGACCTTGGATCAAACTCATTTCAAACCAAAGGTTAAAACTATCATACTCTCTTACGAGATTTTGTGGTGTACGAACACCTTTCAAATCATTTGAAGTGCTTAATTACCTACTGTTTTTGACTCCTTGAATAGGTATTAGGTATATTTAAAGCATATGAAGACCTTGGATCAAACTCATTTCAAATCAAAGGTTAAAACTATCATACTCTCTTACGAGATTTTGTGGTGTTTGAACACCTTTCAAATCATTTGATGTGCTTAATTACCTATTGTTTTTGACTCCTTGTATAGGTATTAGGTGTATTTAAAGCATATGTAGACCTTGGATCAAACTCATTTCAAATCAAAGGTTAAAACTATCATACTCTCTTACGAGATTTTGTGGTGTTTGAACACCTTTCAAATCATTTGATGTGCTTAATTACCAATTGTTTTTGAGTCCTTTTATAGGTATTAGGTATATTTAAAGCATATGAAGACCTTGGATCAAACTCATTTTAAATCAAAGGTTAAAACTATCATACTCTCTTACGAGATTTTGTGGTGTTTGAACACCTTTCAAATCATTTAATGTGCTTAATTACCTATTGTTTTTCTCTCCTTGAATAGGTATTAGGTATATTTAAATCATATAAAGCCCTTGGATCAAACTCATTTCAAATCGAAGGTTAAAACTATCATAGTCTCTTACGAGATTTTGTGGTGTATGAACACCTTTTAAATCATTTGATGTGCTTAATTACCTATTGTTTTTGACTCCTTTTATAGGTATTAGGTAAATCTAAAGCATATGAAGCCCTTGGATAAAACTCATTTCAAATCAAAGGTTAAAACTATCATAGTCTCTTACGAGATTTTGTGGTGTATGAACACCTTTTAAATCATTTGATGTGCTTAATTACCTATTGTTTTTTACTCCTTTTATAGGTATTAGGTAAATCTAAAGCATATGAAGCCCTTGGATAAAACTCATTTCAAATCAAAGGTTAAAACTATCATAGTCTCTTACGAGATTTTGTGGTGAATGAACACCTTTCAAATCATTTGAAGTGCTTAATTACCTATTGTTTTTACTCCTTTTATTGGTATTAGGTATATCTAAAGCATATGCAGCCCTTGGATAAAACTGATTTCAATTCAAAGGTTAAAACTATCATAGTCTCTTACGAGATTTTGTGGTGTATGAACACCTTTCAAATCACTTGATGTGCTTAATTACCTATTGTTTTTGACTCCTTGAATACGTATTAGGTATATTTAAATCATATGTAGCCTTTGGATCAAACTAATTTCAAATCAAAGGTTAAAAGTATCATAGTCTCTTACGAGATTTTTTGGTGTATGAACACCTTTCAAATCATTTGAAGTGCTTAATTACCTACTGTTTTTGACTCTTTGAATAGGTATTAGGTATATTTAAAGCATATGAAGACCTTGGATCAAACTCATTTCAAATCAAAGGTTAAAACTATCATACTCTCTTACGAGATTTTGTGGTGTACGAACACCTTTCAAATCATTAGAAGTGCTGAATTACCTACTGTTTTTGACTCCTTGAATAGGTATTAGGTATATTTAAAGCATATGAAGACCTTGGATCAAACTCATTTCAAATCAAAGGTTAAAACTATCATACTCTCTTACGAGATTTTATGGTGTTTGAACACCTTTCAAATCATTTGATGTGCTTAATTACCTATTGTTTTTGACTCCTTGTATAGGTATTAGATGTATTTAAAGCATATGAAGACCTTGGATCAAACTCATTTTAAATCAAAGGTTAAAACTATCATACTCTCTTACGAGATTTTGTGGTGTTTGAACACCTTTCAAATCATTTGATGTGCTTAATTACCAATTGTTTTTGAGTCCTTTTATAGGTATTAGGTATATTTAAAGCATATGAAGACCTTGGATCAAACTCATTTTAAATCAAAGGTTAAAACTATCATACTCTCTTACGAGATTTTGTGATGTTTGAACACCTTTCAAATCATTTAATGTGCTTAATTACCTATTGTTTTTCTCTCCTTGAATAGGTATTAGGTATATTTAAATCATATAAAGCCCTTGGATCAAACTCATTTCAAATCGAAGGTTAAAACTATCATAGTCTCTTACGAGATTTTGTGGTGTATGAACACCTTTTAAATCATTTGATGTGCTTAATTACCTATTGTTTTTTACTCCTTTTATAGGTATTAGGTAAATCTAAAGCATATGAAGCCCTTGGATAAAACTCATTTCAAATCAAAGGTTAAAACTATCATAGTCTCTTACGAGATTTTGTGGTGTATGAACACCTTTCAAATCATTTGATGTGCTTAATTACCTATTGTTTTTTACTCCTTTTATAGGTATTAGGTATATTAAAAGCATATGAAGACCTTGGATCAAACTCATATCAAATCAAAGGTTAAAACTATCATACTCTCTTACGAGATTTTATGGTGTATGAACACCTTTCAAATCATTTGAAGTGCTTAATTACCTATTGTTTTTGACTCCTTGAATTGGTATTAGGTATATTTAAAGCATATGAAGACCTTGGATCAAACTCATTTCAAACAAAAGGTTAAAACTATCATACTCTCTTACGAGATTTTGTGGTGTATGAACAACTTTCAAATCATTTGAAGTGCTGAATTACCTACTGTTTTTGACTCCTTGAATAGGTATTAGGTATATTTAAAGCATATGAAGACCTTGGATCAAACTCATTTCAAATCAAAGGTTAAAACTATCATACTCTCTTACGAGATTTTATGGTGTTTGAACACCTTTCAAATCATTTGATGTGCTTAATTACCTATTGTTTTTGAATCCTTGTATAGGTATTAGGTGTATTTAAAGCATATGAAGACCTTGGATCAAACTCATTTCAAATCAAAGGTTAAAACTATCATACTCTCTTACGAGATTTTGTGGTGTTTGAACGCCTTTCAAATCATTTGATGTGCTTAATTACCAATTGTTTTTGAGTCCTTTTATAGGTATTAGGTATATTTAAAGCATATGAAGACCTTGGATCAAACTCATTTCAAATCAAAGGTTAAAACTATCATACTCTCTTACGAGATTTTGTGGTGTTTGAACACCTTTCAAATCACTTGATGTGCTTAATTACATATTTTTTTTGACTCCTTTTATAGGTATCAGGTATATTTAAAGCATATGAAGACCTTGGATCAAACTCATTTCAAATCGAAGGTTAAAACTATCATAGTCTCTTACGAGATTTTGTGGTGTATGAACACCTTTCAAATCATTTGATGTGCTTAATTACCTATTGTTTTTTACTCCTTTTATAGCTATTAGGTATATCTAAAGCATATGAAGCCCTTGGATAAAACTCATTTCAAACCAAAGGTTAAAACTATCATAGTCTCTTACGAGATTTTGTGGTGTATGAACACCTTTTAAATCACTTGATGTGCTTAATTACCTATTGTTTTTGACTCCTTGAATACGTATTAGGTATATTTAAATCATATGTAGCCTTTGGATCAAACTCATTTCAAATCAAAGGTTAAAACTATCATAGTCTCTTATATGATTTATTGGTGTATGAACACCTTTCAAATCATTTGATGTGCTTAATTACCTATTGTTTTTTACTCCTTTTATAGGTATTAGGTATATTTAAAGCATATGAAGACCTTGGATCAAACTCATTTCAAATCAAAGGTTAAAAGTATCATACTGTCTTACGAGATTTTATGGTGTATGAACACCTTTCAAATCATTTGAAGTGCTTAATTACCTATTGTTTTTGACTCCTTGAATTGGTATTAGGTATATTTAAAGCATATGAAGACCTTAGATCAAACTCATTTCAAACAAAAGGTTAAAACTAACATACTCTCTTACGAGATTTTGTGGTGTTTGAACACCTTTCAAATCATTTGATGTGCTTAATTACCTATTGTTTTTTACTCCATTTATAGGTATTAGGTATATTTAAAGCATATGAAGACCTTGGATCAAACTCATTTTAAATCAAAGGTTAAAACTATCATACTCTCTTACGAGATTTTGTGGTGTATGAACACCTTTCAAATCATTTGAAGTGCTTAATTACCTATTGTTTTTTACTCCTTTTATTGGTATTAGGTATATCTAAAGCATATGAAGCCCTAAGATAAAACTAATTTCAAATCAAAGGTTAAAACTATCATACTCTCTTACGAGATTTTATGGTGTTTGAACACCTTTAAAATCATTTGATGTGCTTAATTACCTATTGTTTTTGACTCCTTGTATAGGTATTAGGTGTATTTAAAGCATATGTAGACCTTGGATCAAACTCATTTCAAATCAAAGGTTAAAACTATCATACTCTCTTACGAGATTTTGTGGTGTTTGAACACCTTTCAAATCATTTGATGTGCTTAATTACCAATTGTTTTTGAGTCCTTTTATAGGTATTAGGTATATTTAAAGCATATGAAGACCTTGGATCAAACTCATTTTAAATCAAAGGTTAAAACTATCATACTCTCTTACGAGATTTTGTGATGTTTGAACACCTTTCAAATCATTTAATATGCTTAATTACCTATTGTTTTTCTCTCCTTGAATAGGTATTAGGTATATTTAAATCATATAAAGCCCTTGGATCAAACTCATTTCAAATCGAAGGTTAAAACTATCATAGTCTTTTACGAGATTTTGTGGTGTATGAACACCTTTCAAATCATTTGAAGTGCTGAATTACCTACTGTTTTTGACTCCTTGAATAGGTATTAGGTATATTAAAAGCATATAAAGCCCTTGGATAAAACTCATTTCAAATCAAAGGTTAAAACTATCATAGTCTCTTACGAGATTTTGTGGTGTATGAACACCTTTCAAATCACTTGATGTGCTTAATTACCTATTGTTTTTGACTCCTTGAATACGTATTAGGTATATTTAAATCATATGTAGCCTTTGGATCAAACTCATTTCAAATCAAAGGTTAAAACTATCATAGTCTCTTACGAGATTTTTTGGTGTATGAACACCTTTCAAATCATTTGAAGTGCTTAATTACCTACTGTTTTTGACTCCTTGAATAGGTATTAGGTATATTTAAAGCATATGAAGACCTTGGATCAAACTCATTTCAAATCAAAGGTTAAAACTATCATACTCTCTTACGAGATTTTATGGTGTTTGAACACCTTTCAAATCATTTGATGTGCTTAATTACCTATTGTTTTTGACTCCTTGTATAGGTATTAGGTGTATTTAAAGCATATGTAGACCTTGGATCAAACTCATTTCAAATCAAAGGTTAAAACTATCATACTCTCTTACGAGATTTTGTGGTGTATGAACACCTTTCAAATCATTTGATGTGCTTAATTACCAATTGTTTTTGAGTCCTTTTATAGGTATTAGGTATATTTAAAGCATATGAAGACCTTGGATCAAACTCATTTGAAATCAAAGGTTAAAACTATCATACTCTCTTACGAGATTTTGTGGTGTATGAACACCTTTCAAATCATTTGAAGTGCTGAATTACCTACTGTTTTTGACTCCTTGAATAGGTATTAGGTATATTAAAAGCATATGAAGCCCTTGGATAAAACTCATTTCAAATCAAAGGTTAAAACTATCATAGTCTCTTACGAGATTTTGTGGTGTATGAACACCTTTCAAATCACTTGATGTGCTTAATTACCTATTGTTTTTGACTCCTTGAATACGTATTAGGTATATTTAAATCATATGTAGCCTTTGGATCAAACTCATTTCAAATCAAAGGTTAAAACTATCATAGTCTCTTACGAGATTTTTTGGTGTATGAACACCTTTCAAATCATTTGAAGTGCTTAATTACCTACTGTTTTTGACTCCTTGAATAGGTATTAGGTATATTAAAAGCATATGAAGACCTTGGATAAAACTCATTTCAAATCAAAGGTTAAAACTATCATACTCTCTTACGAGATTTTATGGTGTATGAACACCTTTCAAATCACTTGATGTGCTTAATTACCTATTGTTTTTGACTCCTTGAATACGTATTAGGTATATTTAAATCATATGTAGCCTTTGGATCAGACTCATTTCAAATCGAAGGTTAAAACTATCATAGTCTCTTACGAGATTTTGTGGTGTATGAACACCTTTTAAATCATTTGATGTGCTTAATTACCTATTGTTTTTTACTCCTTTTATAGGTATTAGGTAAATCTAAAGCATATGAAGCCCTTGGATAAAACTCATTTCAAATCAAAGGTTAAAACTATCATAGTCTCTTACGAGATTTTGTGGTGTATGAACAATTTTCAAATCATTTGATGTGCTTAATTACCTATTGTTTTTTACTCCTTTTATAGGTATTAGGTATATTAAAAGCATATGAATACCTTGGATCAAACTCATATCAAATCAAAGGTTAAAACTATCATACTCTCTTACGAGATTTTATGGTGTATGAACACCTTTCAAATCATTTGAAGTGCTTAATTACCTATTGTTTTTGACTCCTTGAATACGTATTAGGTATATTTAAATCATATGTAGCCTTTGGATCAAACTCATTTCAAATCAAAGGTTAAAACTATCATAGTCTCTTACGAGATTTATTGGTGTATGAACACCTTTCAAATCATTTGATGTGCTTAATTACCTATTTTTTTTTACTCCTTTTATAGGTATTAGGTATATTTAAAGCATATGAAGACCTTGGATCAAACTCATTTAAAATCAAAGGTTAAAAGTATCATACTGTCTTACGAGATTTTATGGTGTATGAACACCTTTCAAATCATTTGAAGTGCTTAATTACCTATTGTTTTTGACTCCTTGAATTGGTATTAGGTATATTTAAAGCATATGAAGACCTTAGATCAAATTCATTTCAAACAAAAGGTTAAAACTAACATACTCTCTTACGAGATTTTGTGGTGTTTGAACACCTTTCAAATCATTTGATGTGCTTAATTACCTATTGTTTTTTACTCCATTTATAGGTATTAGGTATATTTAAAGCATATGAAGACCTTGGATCAAACTCATTTTAAATCAAAGGTTAAAACTATCATACTCTCTTACGAGATTTTGTGGTGTATGAAGTGCTTAATTACCTATTGTTTTTTACTCCTTTTATTGGTATTAGGTATATCTAAAGCATATGAAGCCCTAAGATAAAACTAATTTCAAATCAAAGGTTAAAACTATCATACTCTCTTACGAGATTTTGTGGCGTATGAACACCTTTTAAATCATTTGATGTGCTTAATTACCTATTGTTTTTGATTCCTTGAATACGTATTAGGTATATTTAAATCATATGTAGCCTTTGGATCAAACTCATTTCAAATCAAAGGTTAAAACTATCATAGTCTCTTACGAGATTTTGTGGTGTATGAACACCTTTCAAATCATTTGATGTGCTTAATTACCTATTGTTTTTTACTCCTTTTATAGGTATTAGGTATATTGAAAGCATATGAAGACCTTGGATCAAACTCATTTTATATCAAAGTTAGAAGTATCATACTGTCTTACGAGATTTTGTGGTGTATGAACATCTTTCAAATCATTTGAAGTGCTTAATTACCTATTGTTTTTGACTCCTTGAATTGGTATTAGGTATATTTAAAGCATATGAAGACCTTGGATCAAACTCATTTCAAACAAAAGGTTAAAACTATCATACTCTCTTACGAGATTTTGTGGTGTATGAACACCTTTCAAATCATTTGAAGTGCTTAATTATCTACTGTTTTTGACTCCTTGAATAGGTATTAGGTATATTTAAAGCATATGAAGACCTTGGATCAAACTCATTTCAAATCAAAGGTTAAAACTATCATACTCTCTTACGAGATTTTATGGTGTTTGAACACCTTTCAAATCATTTGATGTGCTTAATTACCTATTGTTTTTGACTCTTTAATAGGTATTAGGTGTATTTAAATCATATGAAGACCTTGGATCAAACTCATTTCAAATCAAAGGTTAAAACTATCATACTCTCTTACGAGATTTTGTGGTGTATGAACACCTTTCAAATCATTTGAAGTGCTGAATTACCTACTGTTTTTGACTCCTTGAATAGGTATTAGGTATATTTAAAGCATATGAAGACCTTGGATCAAACTCATTTCAAATCAAAGGTTAAAACTATCATACTCTCTTACGAGATTTTATGGTGTTTGAACACCTTTCAAATCATTTGATGTGCTTAATTACCTATTGTTTTTGAATCCTTGTATAGGTATTAGATGTATTTAAAGCATATGAAGACCTTGGATCAAACTCATTTCAAATCAAAGGTTAAAACTATCATACTCTCTTACGAGATTTTGTGGTGTTTGAACACCTTTCAAATCATTTGATGTGCTTAATTACCAATTGTTTTTGAGTCCTTTTATAGGTATTAGGTATATTTAAAGCATATGAAGACCTTGGATCAAACTCATTTTAAATCAAAGGTTAAAACTATCATACTCTCTTACGAGATTTTGTGGTGTTTGAACACCTTTCAAATCACTTGATGTGCTTAATTACATATTTTTTTTGACTCCTTTTATAGGTATCAGGTATATTTAAAGCATATGAAGACCTTGGATCAAACTCATTTCAAATCGAAGGTTAAAACTATCATAGTCTCTTACGAGATTTTGTGGTGTATGAACACCTTTCAAATCATTTGATGTGCTTAATTACCTATTGTTTTTTACTCCTTTTATAGGTATTAGGTATATCTAAAGCATATGAAGCCCTTGGATAAAACTCATTTCAAATCAAAGGTTAAAACTATCATAGTCTCTTACGAGATTTTTTGATGTATGAACACCTTTCAAATCATTTGATGTGCTTAATTACCTATTGTTTTTTTACTCCTTTTATAGGTATTAGGTATATTTAAAGCATATGAAGACCTTGGATCAAACTCATTTCAAATCAAAGGTTAAAAGTATCATACTGTCTTACGAGATTTTATGGTGTATGAACACCTTTCAAATCATTTGAAGTGCTTAATTACCTATTGTTTTTGACTCCTTGAATTGGTATTAGGTATATTTAAAGCATATGAAGACCTTAGATCAAACTCATTTCAAACAAAAGGTTAAAACTAACATACTCTCTTACGAGATTTTGTGGTGTTTGAACACCTTTCAAATCATTTGATGTGCTTAATTCCCAATTGTTTTTTACTCCATTTATAGGTATTAGGTATATTTAAAGCATATGAAGACCTTGGATCAAACTCATTTTAAATCAAAGGTTAAAACTATCATACTCTCTTACGAGATTTTGTGGTGTATGATCACCTTTCAAATCATTTGAAGTGCTTAATTACCTATTGTTTTTTACTCCTTTTATTGGTATTAGGTATATCTAAAGCATATGAAGCCCTAAGATAAAACTAATTTCAAATCAAAGGTTAAAACTATCATAGTCTCTTACGAGATTTTGTGGTGTATGAACACCTTTCAAATCACTTGATGTGCTTAATTACCTATGTTTTTGACTCCTTGAATACGTATTAGGTATATTTAAATCATATGTAGCCTTTGGATCAAACTCATTTCAAATCAAAGGTTAAAACTATCATAGTCTCTTACGAGATTTTCTAGTGTATGAACACCTTTCAAATCATTTGATGTGCTTAATTACCTATTGTTTTTTACTCCTTTTATAGGTATTAGGTATATTTAAAGCATATGAAGACCTTGGATCAAACTCATTTCAAATCAAAGGTTAAAACTATCATACTGTCTTACGAGATTTTGTGGTGTATGAACACCTTTCAAATCATTTGAAGTGCTTAATTACCTATTGTTTTTGACTCCTTAAATACGTATTAGGTATATTTAAAGCATATGAAGACCTTGGATCAAACTCATTTCAAACAAAAGGTTAAAACTATCATACTCTCTTACGAGATTTTGTGGTGTTTGAACACCTTTCAAATCATTTAATGTGCTTAATTACCTATTGTTTTTTACTCCCTTTATAGGTATTAGGTATATTTAAAGCATATGAAGACCTTGGATCAAACTCATTTTAAATCAATGGTTAAAACTATCATACTCTCTTACGAGATTTTGTGGTGTATGAACACCTTTCAAATCATTTGAAGTGCTTAATTACCTATTGTTTTTTACTCCTTTTATTGGTATTAGGTATATCTAAAGCATATGAAGCCCTTGGATAAAACTGATTTCAAATCCAAGTTTAAAACTATCATAGTCTCTTACGAGATTTTGTGGTGTATGAACACCTTTCAAATCACTTGATGTGCTTAATTACCTATTGTTTTTGACTCCTTGAATACGTATTAGGTATATTTAAATCATATGTAGCCTTTGGATCAAACTCATTTCAAATCAAAGGTTAAAACTATCATAGTCTCTTACGAGATTTTTTGGTGTATGAACACCTTTCAAATCATTTGATGTGCTTAATTACCTATTTTTTTTTACTCCTTTTATAGGTATTAGGTATATTTAAAGCATATGAAGACCTTGGATCAAACTCATTTTAAATCAAAGGTTAAAAGTATCATACTGTCTTACGAGATTTTGTGGTGTATGAACACCTTTCAAATCATTTGAAGTGCTTAATTACCTACTGTTTTTGACTCCTTGAATAGGTATTAGGTATATTTAAAGCATATGTGATGCAGGAGCATCCATGATCAATCCAAGTCTCCTAACAAAGAGTCATCAAGAAGAGATTAAGGTGAAGGAGATTCAGTTCATTAGTTTACTTAATCCAATTTCGAACAAACAAGTACTTCGAATTGTTAATTAAGCTTAACACCTTCTTAATCTTTTTTAAGCCTTGTTGATTAATGCTTATGATCATCTTAATATCATAAAGTATTAGTAATCAAGCTTGAATTATGATTAAATAGCTTAATTAATTAGTTCTAAGTCATTAAAGTAAGCTTAGTGAAACTGTTTTGGAAGAACAGAATTTATACGGTTTGTTTAGGGCACGTTTTGGCTACGTTTTTGAGCTTTATTCTTGGCTAAGGCAACCATACATGACTCACCTGTGTGCTTACATACATCACCAACAAGCATGTGAAGAGTTGGAGGCAAGAATCAATAGGAAAAGAGAGCTTCATGAAGAAGTATCCAAAACCGCAGCTGGGAGGCGTCATTCTGGGCCCCTTTTCATCAGTTCTGGGCAGCCGCTTTTCTTAAGCTTTTGGAGCTGATTTTTTTGAGGATATTTTCCTTAGAATGTCTATTTTAATACCTTAGTTTCCTTTTTGCAGTAGGATATTTTCGTTTCTCAGAAAATCCTAATCATTGCACCTAGGTACTGAAAACTGGCCAGATTTTTGTAATAGTTTAAGATGGCTTTTGTTACCTAAGCAAAACATCACCAAATGACGTGAATTTTTGGTATGTTACTTCTTTATATGTTAGGTTTGTAAGGCAAGAAGTTTCATTAGACTTTGTTGAATGAATTAAGAGTTATACTCATTTCTTTGAGCTGTGCGCTTAGAGTAAAACTGGACAGTTTGTCCTAATTCAAGTCTTTGAGTAATTAGCTAACTAACGTAGATTAGTTACTAATTTACAAAGCAAGGTTGCACCAAGAGCTCTTCTTTGACATTGGTGGCCTAGTTTGGTGGTTCTAAGGCTAGTGAAAGTGGTGGTTGTTGGCACGGTTCCAACAAGGCTTGAAGCAAAACTGATTCTTCGGTTCTTAACCAACGAATGCTCTTGCTTATGAAATGCTTTATGCATCATTTGGTATCAGAGCTTTGGTTAGTTTAAGAGCATTCTTTTAACCCTCTAATCATCCCATAATCATTTCCTAAACTCATACACTTATCCCCCCCAAAACCGAAATCAATTCTAAGCCTAAACACATCTCTTTTCTTCTCTTTTCACCTCTAATCTTTGATATAACTTAGTGGTTGTTAAAATGAGTGGTGGTGAAGATCCAAATCAGTTTAGAAGGGGCATGACATTGAATGAAGCAAGGTTAGTTGGCCTTGAGAATCAAATGGCTACAATTAGTGAGCAAATGGCAAATCTCATGGAAGCTTTTCGAAGTTCTAGTGTTGGAGTTCGAAGAGAAGTTCATGAAAGGAGGCACTTTGAAGATGAGAATGAGGTTGTTTATGACTATAGTGAAGAAGTACAATCACAAACTTCTAATCAAAGAAGGAGGCCACGAAAACAAGATGATTTTCGAGACATCAAGTTAGATGTTCCAGAATTTGATGGAAACCTTAATCCGGATGCTTATTTGGAATGGGTTTCGAGATGTAATAGGATTTTCGAGCTAAAGGAGTATGATGATTCGAAATCTTTCAAGTTGGCTATCACTAAGCTAAAGGGTTATGCATCCCTTTGGTGGGAAAACGTTGCTCTTGCTAGAGAAAGGAAGCATAAGCCAAAAATCAAGAGTTGGAAGAAACTGAAAAAGAAGATGGAAGCTAAGTTTCTCCCCCTCCACTTACACTCTTGATTTATATAACCAACTTTCTGATTTGTTCCAAGGTACCAAGAATGTCGAGACCTACATCCATGAATATGAGAAGTTGATGATGAAATTGGATGTTCAAGAAAGGGAAGAGCATACCATGGCTAGTTTTGTGAAGGGCCTAGATCGTGACATTCAAAAGAAGCTTGAGCTTCAATCTTATTCTACTTTAGATGAACTTTTCAGGTTGGCTCTTAAGGTGGAAAAGCATCAAAGAGACAAGAAGAAGAAGGTATTTAGCAAAGGAACTTCTTACGCTAAAGGAGGTTCTAGTTCGTATGTAAAGCCTACCTCGACATCTCCATTTACACCTAAAAATGAAGCTGGTTCGAAATTCCTTGATAAAGGGAAGAAAGTTGTTGAAAGTTCTTCCAAGAAGGATGATGTCAAATGTTTTAAGTGTCATGGTTATGGTCATTATCAAGCACAATGCCCAAACAGAAGGGTAATGACCTTACTAGACATTAAAAACATAGAAGATGCCCTTAAAGATCAAGAGGAGCACGAAAAAGAATCTGAAAAGGAGGATGAATGCAATGAAGATGTTCTTGTTGATGAAGTGGAAGGAGATGATCATCTTAGCTTGGTTCTAAGGAGGGTCCTTCACTCCAAAGAAGCCGAAGCTATACCATCTCAACGAGACCAGATTTTTCAGACAAAATGCTTAATCAAGGGCAAGATTTGTTCCATGATTATTGATGGTGGGAGTTGCACTAATGTAGCTTCGAGTTCTATGGTGGAGAAGCTCAATCATCCTACCTTCAGTCATCCTAAACCATATAAGCTTCATTGGCTTAATGATGGTAACTGTGTGGAGGTAACAAAACAAGCTTTAATTAGCTTCTCTTTTGGTGATTCGTATAATGATAAGGTTTTATGTGATGTAGTGCCTATGAATGCATGTCATATTCTCTTAGGGAGGCCGTGGCAATCTGATAAGGAAACCTTACATAATGGTAGGACTAATACATACACTTTCATGCATGAAAACAAGATAATTATACTTAGTCCTAGCAAAAAGGGTCCGAATTTGCCTAAGAAAGAAACCTCCAATTCGAAAGCTAAAAATCAGAAATCCTTAATTCTCCAAAAACACCAAGTTGATAAGGCCATTGAAAAGGGGAAGGAAATGTACTTGTTGTTGTTATTTGCTGCAAATGATGAAAATACTCGTGAATTACATGATTGGGTTAAACCATTAGTGAACGATTTTAGTGATATTTTTCCTGAGGATCTTCCCTATGGTTTACCACCTAGTAGGGGTATTGAGCATCAAATTGACTTAGTTCCTGGAGCACCATTACCTAACAAGGCAGCTTATAGATGTAATCCTGAAGAAGCTAAAGAGTTGCAAAAACAGATTACTGAATTGTTAGCTAAGGGGTTTGTACAAGAAAGTCTTAGTCCATGTGCTGTTCCTGTTATTTTGGTTCCAAAGAAGGATGGAACTTTGCGTATGTGTGTAGATTGCAGGGCTATAAACAACATTACCATCAAGTATAGGTATCCTATTCCTAGGCTTGATGATTTGCTCGATGAATTACATGGTGCTACTATATTTTCCAAGATAGATTTGCGTAGTGGTTATCATCAGATTCGAATCAAGGAAGGGGATGAATGGAAAACAGCCTTTAAGACTAAGAGTGGGTTATATGAGTGGCGTGTTATGCCATTTGGTTTAACTAATGCTCCTAGTACTTTCATGAGGCTCATGCATGAGGTACTTCGTCCTTTCATTGGTTCGTTTGTTGTGGTTTATTTTGATGATATTCTTGTGTATAGCAACAGTGAACAGGATCATCTTATTCATCTGAAGAAGGTTTTCCTTAAGTTAAGGGAAAAGAAGCTATATGCAAAGATGGAGAAGTGTGAATTCTTCACTTCTAGTGTGTCTTTTCTTGGTTTCATTATTTCATCTCAGGGTATTTCTATGGATGAATCCAAGGTGGAGGCAATCAAATCATGGCCAATTCCAAAGTCCATCACAGAAGTTCGAAGTTTTCATGGATTGGCATCTTTTTACAGGAGATTCATCAGAGGTTTTAGTACTATTTTGGCTCCATTGACCGAATGTATCAAAGGGGGGTTCTTTCACTTGGACTCCAGCAGCTCAGGAAGCATTTGCTCAGTTGAAAAGCAAGCTTTGTGAGGCGCCTGTTCTAGCCTTACCAGATTTCAAGAAAGTGTTTGAAGTGGAATGTGATGCAAGTGGCGTAGGGATTGGAGCTGTTTAACAACAAGGAGGGCGTCCCATAGCCTATTTCAGTGAGAAGCTCAATCATGCCAAGCTCAACTACAGCACCTATGATAAAGAGTTCTATGCTATTATTCGTGCTTTGACCTATTGGACTCATTATCTTAGGCCAGCTCAGTTTATGTTGCATTCAGATAACCAAGCTTTGAAGTACATTAATGGACAACATAAGCTCAGTTCACGACATGCTAAATGGGTGGAGTTCCTTCAATCTTTTGATTTTGTTTTAAAGTACAAAACTGGAGTTTCTAATGTGGTTGCAGATGCATTATCTAGGAGGCATTCTATGCTTTCTCTAATGGAGGCTCGAGTTCTTGGCTTCACTCATATTAAAGAGCTTTATTATGATGATCCAGATTTTTCACCATTGATAGAAGCGTGCAAGGATGGTTCTCATGGAGCTTATTCGGTTCTAGATGGTTTTCTCTTCCGAAATAATAAGCTTTGTATCCCTAAGTGCTCACTAAGGGATTTGCTCATCAAGGAAGTTCATGGAGGAGGCCTAGCAGGGCATTTTGGTATTAACAAAACTGTGGATGTTTTGCAGGAACACTTTTATTGGCCAAAACTGGCGGGTGATGTTCACTCAGTTCTAGCTCGATGTTCTACATGTCAAAAGGCCAAGAGTTCTTTTCATCAAGGGCTCTATACTCCACTTCCAGTTCCTAATCAACCATGGGAAGATGTTAGTATGGATTTCATTGTAGCTTTGCCTAGGACTCAAAGGCAAAGAGATGCTATTATGGTGGTGGTGGATCGATTCTCAAAGATGGCTCATTTCATTGCTTGCAACAAGACGGATGATGCAATTCATGTAGCTGATTTGTACTTCAAGGAGATCATTAGATTACATGGTGTACCGAAGACTATTGTTTCTGATAAGGATGTTAAGTTCCTTAGTTTCTTTTGGAAGACTTTATGGAAGCTCCTAGGTACTAAGCTCCTCTTTAGTACCACGGCGCATCCACAAACTGATGGTCAAACGGAGGTTACAAACAGGACACTTACTACTCTACTCAGGACTCTAGTTAACAAGTCACAGAAAGATTGGGATCTAAAGCTAGCACATGCAGAATTTGCTTATAATAGATCACCTACATATGCCACGAAGTGCTCTCCATTCGAAGTGAACTATGGGGTTAATCCTTTAAGCCCCATTGATTTACTACCTATTCCAGTTGAAGTGAGGCAAAGCAAAGATGCAGAGGAGAAGGCAAAGGAGATGAAAAAGCTTCACCAACAGATTAGAGCACGCATTGAGAAGGTTAATGAAGCTTACAAGGTCCGAGCTAACAAGCATCGAAAGGAGGTCATTTACAAGCCCGGGGACTTGGTATGGTTGCACCTAAGGAAGGAACGATTTCCATCAAGAAGGAAGAACAAACTGATGCCAAGGAGTGATGGTCCATTTAGGGTGCTTGAAAAGATCAATAACAATGCATACAAGATAGAACTACCAAGTGAGATGGGCAACATTTCGGCCACCTTCAATGTGGGTGATTTAGCTCCATATTTAGAAGAAGATTTCGAGTTACAAGAAGACTTCTCCAAACCAGGGGAGAATGATGCAGGAGCATCCATGATCAATCCAAGTCTCCTAACAAAGAGTCATCAAGAAGAGATTAAGGTGAAGGAGATTCAGTTCATTAGTTTACTTAATCCAATTTCGAACAAACAAGTACTTCGAATTGTTAATTAAGCTTAACACCTTCTTAATCTTTTTTAAGCCTTGTTGATTAATGCTTATGATCATCTTAATATCATAAAGTATTAGTAATCAAGCTTGAATTATGATTAAATAGCTTAATTAATTAGTTCTAAGTCATTAAAGTAAGCTTAGTGAAACTGTTTTGGAAGAACAGAATTTATACGGTTTGTTTAGGGCACGTTTTGGCTACGTTTTTGAGCTTTATTCTTGGCTAAGGCAACCATACATGACTCACCTGTGTGCTTACATACATCACCAACAAGCATGTGAAGAGTTGGAGGCAAGAATCAATAGGAAAAGAGAGCTTCATGAAGAAGTATCCAAAACCGCAGCTGGGAGGCGTCATTCTGGGCCCCTTTTCATCAGTTCTGGGCAGCCGTCTTTTCTTAAGCTTTTGGAGCTGATTTTTTGAGGATATTTTCCTTAGAATGTCTATTTTAATACCTTAGTTTCCTTTTTGCAGTAGGATATTTTCGTTTCTCAGAAAATCCCTAATCATTGCACCTAGGTACTGAAAACTGGCCAGATTTTTGTAATAGTTTAAGATGGCTTTTGTTACCTAAGCAAAACATCACCAAATGACGTGAATTTTTGGTATGTTACTTCTTTATATGTTAGGTTTGTAAGGCAAGAAGTTTCATTAGACTTTGTTGAATGAATTAAGAGTTATACTCATTTCTTTGAGCTGTGCGCTTAGAGTAAAACTGGACAGTTTGTCCTAATTCAAGTCTTTGAGTAATTAGCTAACTAACGTAGATTAGTTACTAATTTACAAAGCAAGGTTGCACCAAGAGCTCTTCTTTGACATTGGTGGCCTAGTTTGGTGGTTCTAAGGCTAGTGAAAGTGGTGGTTGTTGGCACGGTTCCAACAAGGCTTGAAGCAAAACTGATTCTTCGGTTCTTAACCAACGAATGCTCTTGCTTATGAAATGCTTTATGCATCAATATGAAGACCTTGGATCAAACTCATTTCAAATCAAAGGTTAAAACTATCATAGTCTCTTACGAGATTTTGTGGTGTATGAAGACCTTTCAAATCACTTGATGTGCTTAATTACCTATTGTTTTTGACTCCTTGAATACGTATTAGGTATATTTAAATCATATGTAGCCTTTGAATCAAACTCATTTCAAATCAAAGGTTAAAACTATCATAGTCTCTTACGAGATTTTGTGGTGTATGAACACCTTTCAAATCATTTGAAGTGCTTAATTACCTACTGTTTTTGACTCCTTGAATAGGTATTAGGTATATTTAAAGCATATGAAGACCTTGGATCAAACTCATTTCAAATCAAAGGTTAAAACTATCATACTCTCTTACGAGATTTTATGGTGTTTGAACACCTTTCAAATCATTTGATGTGCTTAATTACCTATTGTTTTTGACTCCTTGTATAGGTATTAGGTGTATTTAAAGCATATGTAGACCTTGGATCAAACTCATTTCAAATCAAAGGTTAAAACTATCATACTCTCTTACGAGATTTTGTGGTGTTTGAACACCTTTCAAATCATTTAATGTGCTTAATTACCTATTGTTTTTCTCTCCTTGAATAGGTATTAGGTATATTTAAATCATATAAAGCCCTTGGATCAAACTCATTTCAAATCGAAGGTTAAAACTATCATAGTCTCTTACGAGATTTTGTGGCGTATGAACACCTTTTAAATCATTTGATGTGCTTAATAACCTATTGTTTTTGATTCCTTGAATACGTATTAGGTATATTTAAATCATATGTAGCCTTTGGATCAAACTCATTTCAAATCAAAGGTTAAAACTATCATAGTCTCTTACGAGATTTTGTGGTGTATGAACACCTTTCAAATCATTTGATGTGCTTAATTACCTATTGTTTTTTACTCCTTTTATAGGTATTAGGTATATTGAAAGCATATGAAGACCTTGGATCAAACTCATTTTATATCAAAGTTAAAAGTATCATACTATCTTACGAGATTTTGGGGTGTATGAACAGCTTTCAAATAATTTGAAGTGCTTAATTACCTATTGTTTTTGACTCCTTGAATTGGTATTAGGTATATTTAAAGCATATGAAGACCTTGGATCAAACTCATTTCAAACAAAAGGTTAAAACTATCATACTCTCTTACGAGATTTTGTGGTGTATGAACACCTTTCAAATCATTTGAAGTGCTTAATTATCTACTGTTTTTGACTCCTTGAATAGGTATTAGGTATATTTAAAGCATATGAAGACCTTGGATCAAACTCATTTCAAATCAAAGGTTAAAACTATCATACTCTCTTACGAGATTTTGTGGTGTTTGAACACCTTTCAAATCATTTGATGTGCTTAATTACCTATTGTTTTTCTCTCCTTGAATAGGTATTATTTATATTTAAATCATATAAAGCCCTTGGATCAAACTCATTTCAAATCGAAGGTTAAAACTATCATAGTCTCTTACGAGATTTTGTGGTGTATGAACACCTTTTAAATCATTTGATGTGCTTAATTACCTATTGTTTTTGACTCCTTGAATACGTATTAGGTATATTTAAATCATATGTAGCCTTTGGATCAAACTCATTTCAAATCAAAGGTTAAAACTATCATAGTCTCTTACGAGATTTTGTGGTGTATGAACACCTTTCAAATCATTTGAAGTGCTTAATTACCTACTGTTTTTGACTCCTTGAATAGGTATTAGGTATATTTAAAGCATATGAAGACCTTGGATCAAACTCATTTCAAATCAAAGGTTAAAACTATCATAGTCTCTTACGAGATTTTGTGGTGTATGAAGACCTTTCAAATCACTTGATGTGCTTAATTACCTATTGTTTTTGACTCCTTGAATACGTATTAGGTATATTTAAATCATATGTAGCCTTTGGATCAAACTCATTTCAAATCAAAGGTTAAAACTATCATAGTCTCTTACGAGATTTTGTGGTGTATGAACACCTTTCAAATCATTTGAAGTGCTTAATTACCTACTGTTTTTGACTCCTTGAATAGGTATTAGGTATATTTAAAGCATATGAAGACCTTGGATCAAACTCATTTCAAATCAAAGGTTAAAACTATCATAGTCTCTTACGAGATTTTGTGGTGTATGAAGACCTTTCAAATCACTTGATGTGCTTAATTACCTATTTTTTTTGACTCCTTGAATACGTATTAGGTATATTTAAATCATATGTAGCCTTTGGATCAAACTCATTTCAAATCAAAGGTTAAAACTATCATAGTCTTTTACGAGATTTTGTGGTGTATGAACACCTTTCAAATCATTTGAAGTGCTTAATTACCTACTGTTTTTGACTCCTTGAATAGGTATTAGGTATATTTAAAGCATATGAAGACCTTGGATCAAACTCATTTCAAATCAAAGGTTAAAACTATCATACTCTCTTACGAGATTTTATGGTGTTTGAACACCTTTCAAATCATTTGATGTGCTTAATTACCTATTGTTTTTGACTCCTTGTATAGGTATTAGGTGTATTTAAAGCATATGTAGACCTTGGATCAAACTCATTTCAAATCAAAGGTTAAAACTATCATACTCTCTTACGAGATTTTGTGGTGTTTGAACACCTTTCAAATCATTTAATGTGCTTAATTACCTATTGTTTTTCTCTCCTTGAATAGGTATTAGGTATATTTAAATCATATAAAGCCCTTGGATCAAACTCATTTCAAATCGAAGGTTAAAACTATCATAGTCTCTTACGAGATTTTGTGGCGTATGAACACCTTTTAAATCATTTGATGTGCTTAATTACCTATTGTTTTTGATTCCTTGAATACGTATTAGGTATATTTAAATCATATGTAGCCTTTGGATCAAACTCATTTCAAATCAAAGGTTAAAACTATCATAGTCTCTTACGAGATTTTGTGGTGTATGAACACCTTTCAAATCATTTGATGTGCTTAATTACCTATTGTTTTTTACTCCTTTTATAGGTATTAGGTATATTGAAAGCATATGAAGACCTTGGATCAAACTCATTTTATATCAAAGTTAAAAGTATCATACTATCTTACGAGATTTTGTGGTGTATGAACATCTTTCAAATCATTTGAAGTGCTTAATTACCTATTGTTTTTGACTCCTTGAATTGGTATTAGGTATATTTAAAGCATATGAAGACCTTGGATCAAACTCATTTCAAACAAAAGGTTAAAACTATCATACTCTCTTACGAGATTTTGTGGTGTATGAACACCTTTCAAATCATTTGAAGTGCTTAATTATCTACTGTTTTTGACTCCTTGAATAGGTATTAGGTATATTTAAAGCATATGAAGACCTTGGATCAAACTCATTTCAAATCAAAGGTTAAAACTATCATACTCTCTTACGAGATTTTATGGTGTTTGAACACCTTTCAAATCATTTGATGTGCTTAATTACCTATTGTTTTTTACTCTTTTATAGGTATTAGGTGTATTTAAATCATATGAAGACCTTGGATCAAACTCATTTCAAATCAAAGGTTAAAACTATCATACTCTCTTACGAGATTTTGTGGTGTTTGAACACCTTTCAAATCATTTGATGTGCTTAATTACCTATTGTTTTTCTCTCCTTGAATAGGTATTAATTATATTTAAATCATATAAAGCCCTTGGATCAAACTCATTTCAAATCGAAGGTTAAAACTATCATAGTCTCTTACGAGATTTTGTGGTGTATGAAGACCTTTCAAATCACTTGATGTGCTTAATTACCTATTGTTTTTGACTCCTTGAATACGTATTAGGTATATTTAAATCATATGTAGCCTTTGGATCAAACTCATTTCAAATCAAAGGTTAAAACTATCATAGTCTCTTACGAGATTTTGTGGTGTATGAACACCTTTCAAATCATTTGAAGTGCTTAATTACCTACTGTTTTTGACTCCTTGAATAGGTATTAGGTATATTTAAAGCATATGAAGACCTTGGATCAAACTCATTTCAAATCAAAGGTTAAAACTATCATAGTCTCTTACGAGATTTTGTGGTGTATGAAGACCTTTCAAATCACTTGATGTGCTTAATTACCTATTGTTTTTGACTCCTTGAATACCTATTAGGTATATTTAAATCATATGTAGCCTTTGGATCAAACTCATTTCAAATCAAAGGTTAAAACTATCATAGTCTCTTACGAGATTTTGTGGTGTATGAACACCTTTCAAATCATTTGAAGTGCTTAATTACCTACTGTTTTTGACTCCTTGAATAGGTATTAGGTATATTTAAAGCATATGAAGACCTTGGATCAAACTCATTTCAAATCAAAGGTTAAAACTATCATACTCTCTTACGAGATTTTATGGTGTTTGAACACCTTTCAAATCATTTGATGTGCTTAATTACCTATTGTTTTTGACTCCTTGTATAGGTATTAGGTGTATTTAAAGCATATGTAGACCTTGGATCAAACTCATTTCAAATCAAAGGTTAAAACTATCATACTCTCTTACGAGATTTTGTGGTGTTTGAACACCTTTCAAATCATTTGATGTGCTTAATTACCAATTGTTTTTGAGTCCTTTTATAGGTATTAGGTATATTTAAAGCATATGAAGACCTTGGATCAAACTCATTTTAAATCAAAGGTTAAAACTATCATACTCTCTTACGAGATTTTGTGGTGTTTGAACACCTTTCAAATCATTTAATGTGCTTAATTACCTATTGTTTTTCTCTCCTTGAATAGGTATTAGGTATATTTAAATCATATAAAGCCCTTGGATCAAACTCATTTCAAATCGAAGGTTAAAACTATCATAGTCTCTTACGAGATTTTGTGGTGTATGAACATCTTTCAAATCATTTGAAGTGCTTAATTACCTATTGTTTTTTACTCCTTTTATTGGTATTAGGTATATTTAAAGCATATGAAGACCTTGGATCAAACTTATTTCAAACAAAAGGTTAAAACTATCATACTCTCTTACGAGATTTTGTGGTGTTTGAACACTTTTCAAATCATTTGATGTGCTTAATTACCTATTGTTTTTTACTCCATTTATAGGTATTAGGTATATTTAAAGCATATGAAGACCTTGGATGAAACTCATTTTAAATCAAAGGTTAAAACTATCATACTCTCTTACGAGATTTTGTGGTGTATGAACACCTTTCAAATCATTTGAAGTGCTTAATTACCTATTGTTTTTTACTCCTTTTATTGGTATTAGGTATATTTAAAGCATATGAAGACCTTGGATCAAACTCATTTTAAATCAAAGGTTAAAACTATCATACTCTCTTACGAGATTTTGTGGTGTTTGAACACCTTTCAAATCATTTGATGTGCTTAATTACCTATTGTTTTTTACTCCTTGATTAGGTATTAGGTATATTTAAATCATATAAAGCCCTTGGATCAAACTCATTTCAAATCAAAGGTTAAAACTATCATAGTCTCTTACGAGATTTTGTGGTGTATGAACACCTTTTAAATCATTTGAAGTGCTTAATTACCTATTGTTTTTCTCTCCTTGAATAGGTATTAGGTATATTTAAATCATATAAAGCCCTTGGATCAAACTCATTTCAAATCGAAGGTTAAAACTATCATAGTCTCTTACGAGATTTTGTGGTGTATGAACACCTTTTAAATCATTTGATGTGCTTAATTACCTATTGTTTTTTACTCCTTTTATAGGTATTAGGTAAATCTAAAGCATATGAAGCCCTTGGATAAAACTCATTTCAAATCAAAGGTTAAAACTGATGCATAAAGCATTTCATAAGCAAGAGCATTCGTTGGTTAAGAACCGAAGAATCAGTTTTGCATCAAGCCTTGTTGGAACCGTGCCAACAACCACCACTTTCACTAGCCTTAGAACCACCAAACTAGGCCACCAATGTCAAAGAAGAGCTCTTGGTGCAACCTTGCTTTGTTAAATTAGTAACTAATCTACGTTAGTTAGCTAATTAACTCAAAGACTTGAATTAGGACAAACTGTCCAGTTTTACTCTAAGCGCACAGCTCAAAGAAATGAGTATAACTCTTAATTCATTCAACAAAGTCTAATCAAACTTCTTGCATTACAAACCTAACATATAAAGCAGTAACATACCAAAAATTCACGTCATTTGGTGATGTTTTGCTTAGGTAACAAAAGCCATCTTAAACTATTACAAAAATCTGGCCAGTTTTCAGTACCTAGGTGCAATGATTAGGATTTTCTGAGAAACGAAAATATCCTACTGCAAAAAGGAAACTAAGGTATTAAAATAGACATTCTAAGGAAAATATCCTCAAAAAAATCAGCTCCAAAAGCTTAAGAAAAGCGGCTGCCCAGAACTGATGAAAAGGGGCCCAGAATGACGCCTCCCAGCTGCGGTTTTGGATACTTCTTCATGAAGCTCTCTTTTCCTATTGATTCTTGCCTCCAACTCTTCACATGCTTGTTGGTGATGTATGTAAGCACACAGGTGAGTCATGTATGGTTGCCTTAGCCAAGAATAAAGCTCAAAAACGTGGCCAAAATACTCCCTAAACAAACCGTGTAAAATCTGTTCTTCCAAAACAGTTTCACTAAGCTTACTTTAATGACTTAGAACTAACTAATTAAGCTATTTAATCATAATTCAAGCTTTATTACTAATACTTTATGATGTTAAGATGATCATAAGCATTAATCAACAAGGCTTAAAATAGATTAAGAAGGTGTTAAGCTTAATTAACAATTCGAAGTACTTGTTTGTTCGAAATTGGGTTAAGTAAGCTAATGAACTGAATCTCCTTCACCTTAATCTCTTCTTGATGACTCTTTGTTAGGAGACTTGGATTGATCATGGATGCTCCTGCATCATTCTCCCCTGGTTTGGAGAAGTCTTCTTGTAACTCAAAATCTTCTTCTAAATATGGAGCTAAATCACCCACATTGAAGGTGGCCGAAATGTTGCCCATCTCACTTGGTAGTTCTATCTTGTATGCATTGTTATTGATCTTTTCAAGCACCCTAAATGGACCATCACTCCTTGGCATCAGCTTGTTCTTCCTTCTTGATGGAAATCGTTCCTTCCTTAGGTGCAACCATACCAAGTCCCCGGGCTTGTAAATGACCTCCTTTCGATGCTTGTTAGCTCGGACCTTGTAAGCTTCATTAACCTTCTCAATGCGTGCTCTAATCTGTTGGTGAAGCTTTTTCATCTCCTTTGCCTTCTCCTCTGCATCTTTGCTTTGCCTCACTTCAACTGGAATAGGTAGTAAATCAATGGGGCTTAAAGGATTAACCCCATAGTTCACTTCGAATGGAGAGCACTTCGTGGCATATGTAGGTGATCTATTATAAGCAAATTCTGCATGTGTTAGCTTTAGATCCCAATCTTTCTGTGACTTGTTAACTAGAGTCCTGAGGAGAGTAGTAAGTGTCCTGTTTGTCACCTCCGTTTGACCATCAGTTTGTGGATGCGCCGTGGTACTAAAGAGGAGCTTAGTACCTAGGAGTTTCCATAAAGTCTTCCAAAAGAAACTGAGGAACTTAACATCCTTATCAGAAACAATAGTCTTCGGTACACCATGTAATCTAATGATCTCTTTGAAGTACAAATCAGCTACATGAATTGCATCATCCGTCTTGTTGCAAGCAATGAAATGAGCCATCTTTGAGAATCGATCCACCACCACCATAATAGCATCTCTTTGCCTTTGAGTCCTAGGCAAAGCCACAATGAAATCCATACTAACATCTTCCCATGGCTGATTAGGAACTGGAAGTGGAGTATAGAGCCCTTGATGAAAAGAACTCTTGGCCTTTTGACATGTAGAACATCGAGCTAGAACTGAGTGAACATCACCTGCCAGTTTTGGCCAATAAAAGTGTTCCTGCAAAACATCCACAGTTTTGTTAATACCAAAATGCCCTGCTAGGCCTCCTCCATGAACCTCTTTGATGAGCAAATCCCTTAGTGAGCACTTAGGGATACAAAGCTTATTATTTCGGAAGAGAAAACCATCTAGAACCGAATAAGCTCCATGAGAACCATCCTTGCACGCTTCTATCAATGGTGAAAAATCTGGATCATCATAATAAAGCTCCTTAATATGAGTGAAGCCAAGAACTCGAGCCTCCATTAGAGAAAGCATAGAATGCCTCCTAGATAATGCATCTGCAACCACATTAGAAACTCCAGTTTTGTATTTTAAAACAAAATCAAAAGATTGAAGGAACTCCACCCATTTAGCATGTCGTGAACTGAGCTTATGTTGTCCATTAATGTACTTCAAAGCTTGATGATCTGAATGCAACACAAACTGAGCTGGCCTAAGATAATGAGTCCAATAAGTCAAAGCACGAATAATAGCATAGAACTCTTTATCATAGGTGCTGTAGTTGAGCTTGGCATGATTGAGCTTCTCACTGAAATAGGCTATGGGACGCCCTCCTTGTTGTAAAACAGCTCCAATCCCTACGCCACTTGCATCACATTCCACTTCAAACACTTTCTTGAAATCTGGTAAGGCTAGAACAGGCGCCTCACAAAGCTTGCTTTTCAACTGATCAAATGCTTCCTGAGCTGCTGGAGTCCAAGTGAAAGAACCCCCTTTGATACATTCGGTCAGTGGAGCCAAAATAGTACTAAAACCTTTGATGAATCTCCTATAAAAAGATGCCAATCCATGAAAACTTCGAACTTCTGTGATGGACTTTGGAATTGGCCATGATTTGATTGCCTCCACCTTGGATTCATCCATAGAAATACCCTGAGATGAAATAATGAAACCAAGAAAAGACACACTAGAAGTGAAGAATTCACACTTCTCCATCTTTGCATATAGCTTCTTTTCCCTTAACTTAAGGAAAACCTTCTTCAGATGAATAAGATGATCCTGTTCACTGTTGCTATACACAAGAATATCATCAAAATAAACCACAACAAACGAACCAATGAAAGGACGAAGTACCTCATGCATGAGCCTCATGAAAGTACTAGGAGCATTAGTTAAACCAAATGGCATAACACGCCACTCATATAACCCACTCTTAGTCTTAAAAGCTGTTTTCCATTCATCCCCTTCCTTGATTCGAATCTGATGATAACCACTACGCAAATCTATCTTGGAGAATATAGTAGCACCATGTAATTCATCGAGCAAATCATCAAGCCTAGGAATAGGATACCTATACTTGATGGTAATGTTGTTTATAGCCCTGCAATCTACACACATACGCATAGTTCCATCCTTCTTTGGAACCAAAATAACAGGAACAGCACATGGACTAAGACTTTCTTGTACAAATCCCTTAGCTAACAATTCAGTAATCTGTTTTTGCAACTCTTTAGCTTCTTCAGGGTTACATCTATAAGCTGCCTTGTTAGGTAATGGTGCTCCAGGAACTAAGTCAATTTGATGCTCAATACCCCTACTAGGTGGTAAACCATAGGGAAGATCCTCAGGAAAAATATCACTAAAATCGTTCACTAATGGTTTAACCCAATCATGTAATTCACGAGTATTTTCATCATTTGCAGCAAATAACAACAACAAGTACATTTCCTTCCCCTTTTCAATGGCCTTATCAACTTGGTGTTTTTGGAGAATTAAGGATTTCTGATTTTTAGCTTTCGAATTGGAGGTTTCTTTCTTAGGCAAATTCGGACCCTTTTTGCTAGGACTAAGTATAATTTTCTTATTTTCATGCATGAAAGTGTATGTATTAGCCCTACCATTATGTAAGGTTTCCTTATCAGATTGCCACGGCCTCCCTAAGAGAATATGACATGCATTCATAGGCACTACATCACATAAAACCTTATCATTATACGAATCACCAAAAGAGAAGCTAATTAAAGCTTGTTTTGTTACCTCCACACAGTTACCATCATTAAGCCAATGAAGCTTATATGGTTTAGGATGACTGAAGGTAGGATGATTGAGCTTCTCCACCATAGAACTCGAAGCTACATTAGTGCAACTCCCACCATCAATAATCATGGAACAAATCCTGTCCTTGATTAAGCATTTTGTCTGAAAAATCTGGTCTCGTTGAGATGGTATAGCTTCGGCTTCTTTGGAGTGAAGGACCCTCCTTAGAACCAAGCTAAGATGATCATCTCCTTCCACTTCATCAACAAGAACATCTTCATTGCATTCATCCTCCTTTTCAGATTCTTTTTCGTGCTCCTCTTGATCTTTAAGGGCATCTTCTATGTTTTTAATGTCTAATAAGGTCATTACCCTTCTGTTTGGGCATTGTGCTTGATAATGACCATAACCATGACACTTAAAACATTTAATATCATCCTTCTTGGAAGAACTTTCAGCAACTTTCTTCCCTTTATCAAGAAATTTCGAACCAGCTTCACTTTTAGGCGTAAATGGAGATGTCGAAGTAGGCTTTACATACGAACTAGAACCTCCTTTAGCATAAGAAGTTCCTTTGCTAAATACCTTCTTCTTCTTGTCTTTTTGATGCTTTTCCACCTTAAGAGCCAACCTGAAAAGTTCATCTAAAGTAGAATAAGATTGAAGCTCAAGCTTCTTTTGGATGTCACGATCTAGGCCCTTCACAAAACGAGCCATGGTCTGCTCTTCCCTTTCTTGAACATCCAATTTCATCATCAACTTTTCATATTCATGGATGTATGTCTCGACATTCTTAGTACCTTGGAACAAATCAGAAAGTTGGTTATATAAATCAAGAGTGTAAGTGGAGGGGAGAAACTTAGCTTCCATCTTCTTTTTCAGTTTCTTCCAACTCTTGATTTTCGGCTTATGCTTCCTTTCTCTAGCAAGAGCAACGTTTTCCCACCAAAGGGATGCATAACCCTTTAGCTTAGTGATAGCCAACTTGAAAGATTTCGAATCATCATACTCCTTTAGCTCGAAAATCCTATTACATCTCGAAACCCATTCCAAATAAGCATCCGGATTAAGGTTTCCATCAAATTCTGGAACATCTAACTTGATGTCTCGAAAATCATCTTGTTTTCGTGGCCTCCTTCTTTGATTAGAAGTTTGTGATTGTACTTCTTCACTAGAGTCATAAACGACCTCATTCTCATCTTCAAAGTGCCTCCTTTCATGAACTTCTCTTCGAACTCCAACACTAGAACTTTGAAAAGCTTCCATGAGATTTGCCATTTGCTCACTAATTGTAGCCATTTGATTCTCAAGGCCAACTAACCTTGCTTCATTCAATGTCATGCCCCTTCTAAACTGATTTGGATCTTCATTACCACTCATTTTAACAACCACTAAGTTGTATCAAAGATTAGAGGTGAAAAGAGAAGAAAAGAGATGTGTTTGGGCTTAGAATTGATTTCGGTTTTGGGGGGATAAGTGTATGAGTTTAGGAAATGATTATGGGATGATTAGAGGGTTAAAAGAATGCTCTTAAACTAACCAAAGCTCTGATACCAAATGATGCATAAAGCATTTCATAAGCAAGAGCATTCGTTGGTTAAGAACCGAAGAATCAGTTTTGCATCAAGCCTTGTTGGAACCGTGCCAACAACCACCACTTTCACTAGCCTTAGAACCACCAAACTAGGCCACCAATGTCAAAGAAGAGCTCTTGGTGCAACCTTGCTTTGTTAAATTAGTAACTAATCTACGTTAGTTAGCTAATTAACTCAAAGACTTGAATTAGGACAAACTGTCCAGTTTTACTCTAAGCGCACAGCTCAAAGAAATGAGTATAACTCTTAATTCATTCAACAAAGTCTAATCAAACTTCTTGCATTACAAACCTAACATATAAAGCAGTAACATACCAAAAATTCACGTCATTTGGTGATGTTTTGCTTAGGTAACAAAAGCCATCTTAAACTATTACAAAAATCTGGCCAGTTTTCAGTACCTAGGTGCAATGATTAGGGATTTTCTGAGAAACGAAAATATCCTACTGCAAAAAGGAAACTAAGGTATTAAAATAGACATTCTAAGGAAAATATCCTCAAAAAAATCAGCTCCAAAAGCTTAAGAAAAGCGGCTGCCCAGAACTGATGAAAAGGGGCCCAGAATGACGCCTCCCAGCTGCGGTTTTGGATACTTCTTCATGAAGCTCTCTTTTCCTATTGATTCTTGCCTCCAACTCTTCACATGCTTGTTGGTGATGTATGTAAGCACACAGGTGAGTCATGTATGGTTGCCTTAGCCAAGAATAAAGCTCAAAAACGTGGCCAAAATACTCCCTAAACAAACCGTGTAAAATCTGTTCTTCCAAAACAGTTTCACTAAGCTTACTTTAATGACTTAGAACTAACTAATTAAGCTATTTAATCATAATTCAAGCTTTATTACTAATACTTTATGATGTTAAGATGATCATAAGCATTAATCAACAAGGCTTAAAATAGATTAAGAAGGTGTTAAGCTTAATTAACAATTCGAAGTACTTGTTTGTTCGAAATTGGGTTAAGTAAGCTAATGAACTGAATCTCCTTCACCTTAATCTCTTCTTGATGACTCTTTGTTAGGAGACTTGGATTGATCATGGATGCTCCTGCATCATTAAACTATCATAGTCTCTTACGAGATTTTGTGGTGTATGAACACCTTTCAAATCATTTGATGTGCTTAATTACCTATTGTTTTTTACTCCTTTTATAGGTATTAGGTATATTAAAAGCATATGAAGACCTTGGATCAAACTCATTTTATATCAAAGGTTAAAAGTATCATACTGTCTTACGAGATTTTGTGGTGTATGAACATCTTTCAAATCATTTGAAGTGCTTAATTACCTATTGTTTTTGACTCCTTGAATTGGTATTTGTTATGTTTAAAGCATATGAAGACCTTGGATCAAACTCATTTCAAACAAAAGGTTAAAACTAACATACTCTCTTACGAGATTTTGTGGTGTTTGAACACCTTTCAAATCATTTGAAGTGCTTAATTACCTACTGTTTTTGACTCCTTGAATTGGTATTAGGTATATTTAAAGCATATGAAGACCTTGGATCAAACTCATTTCAAATTAAAGGTTAAAACTATCATACTCTCTTACGAGATTTTATGGTGTTTGAACACCTTTCAATTCATTTGATGTGCTTAATTACCAATTGTTTTTGAGTCCTTTTATAGGTATTAGGTATATTTAAAGCATATGAAGACCTTGGATCAAACTCATTTTAAATCAAAGGTTAAAACTATCATACTCTCTTACGAGATTTTGTGGTGTTTGAACACCTTTCAAATCATTTGATGTGCTTAATTACCTATTGTTTTTTACTCCTTGAATAGGTATTAGGTATATTTAAATCATATAAAGCCCTTGGATCAAACTCATTTTATATCAAAGGTTAAAAGTATCATACTGTCTTACGAGATTTTGTGGTGTATGAACATCTTTCAAATCATTTGAAGTGCTTAATTACCTATTGTTTTTGACTCCTTGAATTGGTATTTGGTATATTTAAAGCATATGAAGACCTTGGATCAAACTCATTTCAAACAAAAGGTTAAATCTAACATACTCTCTTACGAGATTTTGTGGTGTATGAACACCTTTCAAATCATTTGAAGTGCTTAATTACCTACTGTTTTTGACTCCTTGAATAGGTATTAGGTATATTTAAAGCATATGAAGACCTTGGATCAAACTCATTTCAAATCAAAGGTTAAAACTATCATACTCTCTTACGAGATTTTGTGGTGTTTGAACACCTTTCAAATCATTTGATGTGCTTAATTACCTATTGTTTTTGACTCCTTTTATAGGTATTAGGTATATTTAAAGCATATGAAGACCTTGGATCAAACTCATTTCAAACAAAAGGTTAAAACTAACATACTCTCTTACAAGATTTTGTGGTGTTTGAACACCTTTCAAATCATTTGATGTGCTTAATTACCTATTGTTTTTGACTCCATTTATAGGTATTAGGTATATTTAAAGCATATGAAGACCTTGGATCAAACTCATTTTAAATCAAAGGTTAAAACTATCATACTCTCTTACGAGATTTTGTGGTGTATGAACACCTTTCAAATCATTTGAAGTGCTTAATTACCTATTGTTTTTTACTCCTTTTATTGGTATTAGGTATATCTAAAGCATATGAAGCCCTTGGATAAAACTGATTTCAAATCAAAGGTTAAAACTATCATAGTCTCTTACGAGATTTTGTGGTGTATGAACACCTTTCAAATCACTTGATGTGCTTAATTACCTATTGTTTTTGACTCCTTGAATACAAATTAGGTATATTTAAATCATATGTAGCCTTTGGATCAAACTCATTTCAAATCAAAGGTTAAAACTATCATAGTGTCTTACGAGATTTTGTGGTGTATGAACACCTTTCAAATCATTTGAAGTGCTTAATTACCTACTGTTTTTGACTCCTTGAATAGGTATTAGGTATATTTAAAGCATATGAAGACCTTGGATGAAACTCATTTCAAATCAAAGGTTAAAACTATCATACTCTCTTACGAGATTTTATGGTGTTTGAACACCTTTCAAATCATTTGATGTGCTTAATTACCTATTGTTTTTGACTCCTTGTATAGGTATTAGGTGTATTTAAAGCATATGTAGACCTTGGATCAAACTCATTTCAAATCAAAGGTTAAAACTATCATACTCTCTTACGAGATTTTGTGGTGTTTGAACACCTTTCAAATCATTTGATGTGCTTAATTACCAGTTGTTTTTGAGTCCTTTTATAGGTATTAGGTATATTTAAAGCATATGAAGACCTTGGATCAAACTCATTTTAAATCAAAGGTTAAAACTATCATACTCTCTTACGAGATTTTGGGGTGTTTGAACACCTTTCAAATCATTTAATGTGCTTAATTACCTATTTTTTTTCTCTCCTTGAATAGGTATTAGGTATATTTAAATCATATAAAGCCCTTGGATCAAACTCATTTCAAATCGAAGGTTAAAACTATCATAGTCTCTTACGAGATTTTGTGGTGTATGAACACCTTTTAAATCATTTGATGTGCTTAATTACCTATTGTTTTTTACTCCTTTTATAGGTATTAGGTAAATCTAAAGCATATGAAGCCCTTGGATAATACTCATTTCAAATCAAAGGTTAAAACTATCATAGTCTCTTACGAGATTTTGTGGTGAATGAACACCTTTCAAATCATTTGAAGTGCTTAATTACCTATTATTTTTTACTCCTTTTATTGGGATAGGTATATCTAAAGCATATGAAGCCCTTGGATAAAACTGATTTCAAATCAAAGGTTAAAACTATCATAGTCTCTTACGAGATTTTGTGGTGTATGAACACCTTTCAAACCACTTGATGTGCTTAATTACCTATTGTTTTTGACTCCTTGAATACGTATTAGGTATATTTAAATCATATGTAGCCTTTGGATCAAACTCATTTCAAATCAAAGGTTAAAACTATCATAGTCTCTTACGAGATTTTTTGGTGTATGAACACCTTTCAAATCATTTGATGTGCTTAATTACCTATTGTTTTTTACTCCTTTTATAGGTATTAGGTATATTTAAAGCATATGAAGACCTTGGATCAAACTCATTTTAAATCAAAGGTTAAAAGTATCATACTGTCTTACGAGATTTTGTGGTGTATGAACACCTTTCAAATCATTTGAAGTGCTTAATTACCTATTGTTTTTGACTCCTTGAATTGGTATTAGGTATATTTAAAGCATATGAAGACCTTGGATCAAACTCATTTCAAACAAAAGGTTAAAACTAACATACTCTCTTACGAGATTTTGTGGTGTTTGAACACCTTTCAAATCATTTGATGTGCTTAATTACCTATTGTTTTTTACTCCATTTATAGGTATTAGGTATATTTAAAGCATATGAAGACCTTGGATCAAACTCATTTTAAATCAAAGGTTAAAACTATCATACTCTCTTACGAGATTTTGTGGTGTATGAACACCTTTCAAATCATTTGAAGTGCTTAATTACCTATTGTTTTTTACTCCTTTTATTGGTATTAGGTATATCTAAAGCATATGAAGCCCTTGGATAAAACTGATTTCAAATCAAAGGTTAAAACTATCATAGTCTCTTACGAGATTTTGTGGTGTATGAACACCTTTCAAATCATTTGATGTGCTTAATTACCTATTGTTTTTTACTCCTTTTATAGGTATTAGGTATATTAAAAGCATATGAAGACCTTGGATCAAACTCATTTTATATCAAAGGTTAAAAGTATCATACTGTCTTACGAGATTTTGTGGTGTATGAACATCTTTCAAATCATTTGAAGTGCTTAATTACCTATTGTTTTTGACTCCTTGAATTGGTATTTGGTATATGTAAAGCATATGAAGACCTTGGATCAAACTCATTTCAAACAAAAGGTTAAAACTAACATAATCTCTTACGAGATTTTGTGGTGTATGAACACCTTTCAAATCATTTGAAGTGCATAATTACCTACTGTTTTTGACTCCTTGAATAGGTATTAGGTATATTTAAAGCATATGAAGACCTTGGATCAAACTCATTTCAAATCAAAGGTTAAAACTATCATACTCTCTTACGAGATTTTGTGGTGTTTGAACACCTTTCAAATCATTTGATGTGCTTAATTACCAATTGTTTTTGAGTCCTTTTATAGGTATTAGGTATATTTAAAGCATATGAAGACCTTGGATCAAACTTATTTCAAACAAAAGGTTAAAACTATCATACTCTCTTATGAGATTTTGTGGTGTTTGAACACCTTTCAAATCATTTGATGTGCTTAATTACCTATTGTTTTTTACTCCATTTATAGGTATTAGGTATATTTAAAGCATATGAAGACCTTGGATCAAACTCATTTTAAATCAAAGGTTAAAACTATCATACTCTCTTACAAGATTTTGTGGTGTATGAACACCTTTCAAATCATTTGAAGTGCTTAATTACCTATTGTTTTTTACTCCTTTTATTGGTATTAGGTATATCTAAAGCATATGAAGCCCTTGGATAAAACTGATTTCAAATCAAAGGTTAAAACTATCATAGTCTCTTACGAGATTTTGTGGTGTATGAACACCTTTCAAATCACTTGATGTGCTTAATTACCTATTGTTTTTGACTCCTTGAATACGTATTAGGTATATTTAAATCATATGTAGCCTTTGGATCAAACTCATTTCAAATCAAAGGTTAAAACTATCATAGTCTCTTACGAGATTTTTTGGTGTATGAACACCTTTCAAATCATTTGATGAGCTTAATTACCTATTGTTTTTTACTCCTTTTATAGGTATTAGGTATATTTAAAGCATATGAAGACCTTGGATCAAACTCATTTTAAATCAAAGGTTAAAAGTATCATACTGTCTTACGAGATTTTGTGGTGTATGAACACCTTTCAAATCATTTGAAGTGCTTAATTACCTATTGTTTTTGACTCCTTGAATTGGTATTAGGTATATTTAAAGCATATGAAGACCTTGGATCAAACTCATTTCAAACAAAAGGTTAAAACTAACATACTCTCTTACAAGATTTTGTGGTGTTTGAACACCTTTCAAATCATTTGATGTGCTTAATTACCTATTGTTTTTGACTCCATTTATAGGTATTAGGTATATTTAAAGCATATGAAGACCTTGGATCAAACTCATTTTAAATCAAAGGTTAAAACTATCATACTCTCTTACGAGATTTTGTGGTGTATGAACACCTTTCAAATCATTTGAAGTGCTTAATTACCTATTGTTTTTTACTCCTTTTATTGGTATTAGGTATATCTAAAGCATATGAAACCCTTGGATAAAACTGATTTCAAATCAAAGGTTAAAACTATCATAGTCTCTTACGAGATTTTGTGGTGTATGAACACCTTTTAAATCACTTGATGTGCTTAATTACCTATTGTTTTTGACTCCTTGAATACGTATTAGGTATATTTAAATCATATGTAGCCTTTGGATCAAACTCATTTCAAATCAAAGGTTAAAACTATCATAGTGTCTTACGAGATTTTGTGGTGTATGAACACCTTTCAAATCATTTGAAGTGCTTAATTACCTACTGTTTTTGACTCCTTGAATAGGTATTAGGTATATTTAAAGCATATGAAGACCTTGGATGAAACTCATTTCAAATCAAAGGTTAAAACTATCATATTCTCTTACGAGATTTTATGGTGTTTGAACACCTTTCAAATCATTTGATGTGCTTAATTACCTATTGTTTTTGACTCCTTGTATAGGTATTAGGTGTATTTAAAGCATATGTAGACCTTGGATCAAACTCATTTCAAATTAAAGGTTAAAACTATCATACTCTCTTACGAGATTTTGTGGTGTTTGAACACCTTTCAAATCATTTGATGTGCTTAATTACCAGTTGTTTTTGAGTCCTTTTATAGGTATTAGGTATATTTAAAGCATATGAAGACCTTGGATCAAACTCATTTTAAATCAAAGGTTAAAACTATCATACTCTCTTACGAGATTTTGGGGTGTTTGAACACCTTTCAAATCATTTAATGTGCTTAATTACCTATTGTTTTTCTCTCCTTGAATAGGTATTAGGTATATTTAAATCATATAAAGCCCTTGGATCAAACTCATTTCAAATCGAAGGTTAAAACTATCATAGTCTCTTACGAGATTTTGTGGTGTATGAACACCTTTTAAATCATTTGATGTGCTTAATTACCTATTGTTTTTTACTCCTTTTATAGGTATTAGGTAAATCTAAAGCATATGAAGCCCTTGGATAAAACTCATTTCAAATCAAAGGTTAAAACTATCATAGTCTCTTACGAGATTTTGTGGTGTATGAACACCTTTCAAATCATTTGAAGTGCTTAATTACCTATTATTTTTTACTCCTTTTATTGGTATAGGTATATCTAAAGCATATGAAGCCCTTGGATAAAACTGATTTCAAATCAAAGGTTAAAACTATCATAGTCTCTTACGAGATTTTGTGGTGTATGAACACCTTTCAAACCACTTGATGTGCTTAATTACCTATTGTTTTTGACTCCTTGAATACGTATTAGGTATATTTAAATCATATGTAGCCTTTGGATCAAACTCTTTTCAAATCAAAGGTTTAAACTATCATAGTCTCTTACGAGATTTTTTGGTGTATGAACACCTTTCAAATCATTTGATGTGCTTAATTACCTATTGTGTTTTACTCCTTTTATAGGTATTAGGTATATTTAAAGCATATGAAGACCTTGGATCAAACTCATTTTAAATCAAAGGTTAAAAGTATCATACTGTCTTACGAGATTTTGTGGTGTATGAACACCTTTCAAATCATTTGAAGTGCTTAATTACCTATTGTTTTTGACTCCTTGAATTGGTATTAGGTATATTTAAAGCATATGAAGACCTTGGATCAAACTCATTTCAAACAAAAGGTTAAAACTAACATACTCTCTTACGAGATTTTGTGGTGTTTGAACACCTTTCAAATCATTTGATGTGCTTAATTACCTATTGTTTTTTACTCCATTTATAGGTATTAGGTATATTTAAAGCATATGAAGACCTTGGATCAAACTCATTTTAAATCAAAGGTTAAAACTATCATACTCTCTTACGAGATTTTGTGGTGTATGAACACCTTTCAAATCATTTGAAGTGCTTAATTACCTATTGTTTTTTACTCCTTTTATTGGTATTAGGTATATCTAAAGCATATGAAGTCCTTGGATAAAACTGATTTCAAATCAAAGGTTAAAACTATCATAGTCTCTTACGAGATTTTATGGTGTATGAACACCTTTCAAATCACTTGATGTGCTTAATTACCTATTGTTTTTGACTCCTTGAATACGTATTAGGTATATTTAAATCATATGTAGCCTTTGGATCAAACTCATTTCAAATCAAAGGTTAAAACTATCATAGTCTCTTACGAGATTTTTTGGTGTATGAACACCTTTCAAATCATTTGATGTGCTTAATTACCTATTGTTTTTTACTCCTTTTATAGGTATTAGGTATATTTAAAGCATATGAAGACCTTGGATCAAACTCATTTTAAATCAAAGGTTAAAACTATCATACTCTCTTACGAGATTTTGTGGTGTTTGAACACCTTTCAAATCATTTAATGTGCTTAATTACCTATTGTTTTTCTCTCCTTGAATAGGTATTAGGTATATTTAAATCATATAAAGCCCTTGGATCAAACTCATTTCAAATCGAAGGTTAAAACTATCATAGTCTCTTACGAGATTTTGTGGTGTATGAACACCTTTTAAATCATTTGATGTGCTTAATTACCTATTGTTTTTTACTCCTTTTATAGGTATTAGGTAAATCTAAAGCATATGAAGCCCTTGGATAAAACTCATTTCAAATCAAAGGTTAAAACTATCATAGTCTCTTACGAGATTTTGTGGTGAATGAACACCTTTCAAATCATTTGAAGTGCTTAATTACCTATTGTTTTTTACTCATTTTATTGGTATTAGGTATATCTAAAGCATATGAAGCCCTTGGATAAAACTGATTTCAAATCAAAGGTTAAAACTATCATACTCTCTTACGAGATTTTGTGGTGTATGAACACCTTTCAAATCTCTTGATGTGCTTAATTACCTATTGTTTTTGACTCCTTGAATACGTATTAGGTATATTTAAATCATATGTAGCCTTTGGATCAAACTCATTTCAAATCAAAGGTTAAAACTATCATAGTCTCTTACGAGATTTTTTGGTGTATGAACACCTTTCAAATCATTTGATGAGCTTAATTACCTATTGTTTTTTACTCCTTTTATAGGTATCAGGTAAATCTAAAGCATATGAAGCCCTTGGATAAAACTCATTTCAAATCAAAGGTTAAAACTATCATAGTCTCTTACGAGATTTTGTGGTGAATGAACACCTTTCAAATCATTTGAAGTGCTTAATTACCTATTGTTTTTTACTCATTTTATTGGTATTAGGTATATCTAAAGCATATGAAGCCCTTGGATAAAACTGATTTCAAATCAAAGGTTAAAACTATCATAGTCTCTTACGAGATTTTGTGGTGTATGAACACCTTTCAAATCTCTTGATGTGCTTAATTACCTATTGTTTTTGACTCCTTGAATTGGTATTAGGTATATTTAAAGCATATGAAGACCTTGGATCAAACTCATTTCAAACAAAAGGTTAAAACTAACATACTCTCTTACGAGATTTTGTGGTGTTTGAACACCTTTCAAATCATTTGATGTGCTTAATTACCTATTGTTTTTGACTCCATTTATAGGTATTAGGTATATTTAAAGCATATGAAGACCTTGGATCAAACTCATTTTAAATCAAAGGTTAAAACTATCATACTCTCTTACGAGATTTTGTGGTGTATGAACACCTTTCAAATCATTTGAAGTGCTTAATTACCTATTGTTTTTTACTCCTTTTATTGGTATTAGGTATATCTAAAGCATATGAAGCCCTTGGATAAAACTGATTTCAAATCAAAGGTTAAAACTATCATAGTCTCTTACGAGATTTTGTGGTGTATGAACATCTTTCAAATCATTTGAAGTGCTTAATTACCTATTGTTTTTGACTCCTTGAATACGTATTTGGTATATTTAAATCATATGTAGCCTTTGGATCAAACTCATTTCAAATCAAAGGTTAAAACTATCATAGCCTCTTACGAGATTTTGTGGTGTATGAACACCTTTCAAATCATTTGAAGTGCTTAATTACCTACTATTTTTGACTCCTTGAATAGGTATTAGGTATATTTAAAGCATATGAAGACCGTGGATCAAACTCATTTCAAATCAAAGGTTAAAACTATCATACTCTCTTACGAGATTTTGTGGTGTTTGAACACCTTTCAAATCATTTGATGTGCTTAATTACCAATTGTTTTTGAGTCCTTTTATAGGTATTAGGTATATTTAAAGCATATGAAGACCTTGGATCAAACTCATTTTAAATCAAAGGTTAAAACTATCATACTCTCTTACGAGATTTTGTGGTGTTTGAACACCTTTCAAATCATTTGATGTGCTTAATTACCTATTGTTTTTCTCTCCTTGAATAGGTATTAGGTATATTTAAATCATATAAAGCCCTTGGATCCAACTCATTTCAAATCGAAGGTTAAAACTATCATAGTCTCTTACGAGATTTTGTGGTGTATGAACACCTTTTAAATCATTTGATGTGCTTAATTACCTATTGTTTTTTACTCCTTTTATAGGTATTAGGTATATCTAAAGCATATGAAGCCCCTTGGATAAAACTCATTTCAAATCAAAGGTTAAAACTATCATATTCTCTTACGAGATTTTGTGGTGTATGAACACCTTTCAAATCATTTGATGTGCTTAATTACCTATTGTTTTTTACTCCTTTTATAGGTATTAGGTATATTTAAAGCATATGAAGACCTTGGATCAAACTCATTTTATATCAAAGGTTAAAAGTGTCATACTGTCTTACGAGATTTTGTGGTGTATGAACATCTTTCAAATCATTTGAAGTGCTTAATTACCTATTGTTTTTGACTCCTTGAATTGGTATTAGGTATATTTAAAGCATATGAAGAACTTGGATCAAACTTATTTCAAACAAAAGGTTAAAACTATCATAC
>CANSGD010000008.1:0-150397 GCA_947645195.1 Patellifolia procumbens
ACAGTGCCCTTTTTTTGACAAATCATACATATTTTCAAAATCCTCCGAATTAGGGAGCCGGGGTACACTCCTGTGTATTAATTCTTAGATTTCTTAAAGTCAAACTAAGGGTTCCTCTTCTTGACCCCAAGTAGACTTAAGGTTCCTAAACTTTGATTTCTAGACAGTCGAATTTTATTTTGACGCCATTTTTCTTTAGAGTTCAACAATTCTTTAAAATCGCTTTGTTCAGTGACCCCCAGTACAAGCCATGAGGCATTTTTGGTGAATTTTTGAAACCATTCTTAAAAGGCAAAATTGAACCTGTGGAAAACTTTAACTTCCAGTATTGGGCGTTGTGGGGGAATAATGTACTTTACAGTCCTATTTTCTGAGAGATCAAACATATTATAAAATATCCTACGAGTTAGTGACCCGGGGTACACACCTGAGTGTAATTTTTGTGATTTCTTAAAATCAAACTAAGGATGCCTTTCTGGGAGCCAAGTAGTTTTAAGGTTCCTATGCAATGATACCTAGATGGTCCAAGTTCATTGTGACGCTATTTTTCTAAAGATTACAACAATTCTATAAAACCTCTATGTTCAGTGACCCCCGGTACACGCCCGTGAGGCATTTTTGGTGAATTTTGAAACCATTCTAAAAAGGCAAAATCGAACCTGTTGAAGACTTTAACTTCCATTATAAGGCGTTGTGGGGGAATAATGTGCTTTACAGTCCTATTTTCTGAGAGATCAAACATATTATAAAATATCCTCCGAGTTAGTGACCCGGGGTACACACATGAGTGTAATTTTGGTGATTTCTTAAAATCAAACTAAGGATGCCTTTTCTGGTTGCCAAGTAGAATTAAGGTTCCTATGCAATGATATGTAGATGGTCTAAGTTCATTGTGACGCTATTTTTCTAAAGATTACAACAATTCTATAAAAACCTCTATGTTCAGTGACCCCCGGTACACGCCCTTGAGGCATTTTTGGTCAATATTTGAAACCATTCTAAATGGGATAGTCGAACCTGTGGAAGGTTTTTTTTTTCCATTATTGGGTTACCTTAAAGGGTAAATGTGCTTTACAGTGCCAGTTTTTGAGAAGTCAAACCTATTTTCAAAAATCCCCTGAGTTAGTGAACTGGGTACACGAGTATTAATTGTGAGACTTCTTGAAATCAAACTAAGAGGCCTCTTGTGGACCCCAAGTAGACTTCAGGTTCCTAAGCATTGATTTCTCCAGAATCGAATTTCATTTTGACGCCATTTTTCTTTAGAATTCAACAATTCTTTAAAATCTCTATGTTCAATCACCCCGGTACACGCCCGTGAGACATTTTTAGTGAATTTTTGAAACCATTCTAAAAAGGCAAAATCGAACTTTGTGGAAGACTTTAACTTCCACTATTGGGCGTTGTGGGGGAATAATGTGCTTTACAGTCCTATTTTCTGAGAGATCAAACATATTATAAAATATTCTCCGAGTTAGTGACCCGGGGTACACACCTGAGTGTAATTTTTGTGATTTCTTAAAATCAAACTAAGGATGCCTTTTCTGGTTGGCAAGTAGATTTCAGGTTCCTTTGCAATGATATCTAGATGGTCCAAGTTCATTGTGGCGCTATTTTTCTAAAGATTACAACAATTCTATAAAACCTCTATGTTCAGTGACCCCTGTTACACGCCCGTGAGGCATTTTTGGTGAATATTAGAAACCATTCTAAATGGGATAGTCGAACCTGTGGAAGGCTTTAGTTTCCACTATTGGGTTACCTTAGGGTCAAATGTGCTTTACAGTGCCACTTTTTGAGAAATCAAACCTATTTTCAAAAATCCCCCCAGTTAGTGAACCAGGGTACACGCCTGAGTAATAATTCGGAGACTTCTTGTAATCAAACTAAGGAGGCCTCTTGTGGACCCCAAGTAGACCTCATGTTCCTAAGCATTGATTTCTCCACAGTCGAATTTTATTTTGACGCCATTTTTCTTTAGAGTTCAACAATTCTTTAAAATCTTTATATTCAGTGACCCACGGTACACGCTCGTGAGGCATTTTTGGTGAATTTTTGAAACCATTCTAAAAAGGCAAAATCAAACATGTGGAAGACTTTAACTTCCAACTATAGGGCGTTGTGCGGGAATAATGTGCTTTACAGTCCTATTTTCTGAGAGATCAAACATATTATAAAATATCCTCCGAGTTAGTGACCCGGGGTACACACATGAGGGTTATTTTGGTGATTTCTTAAAATCAAACAAAGAATGCCTTTTCTGGGTGCCAAGTAGACTTAAGGTTCCTATGCAATGATATCTAGATGGTCCAAGTTCATTGCGACGCTATTTTTCTAAAGATTACAACAATTCTATAAAACCTCTATGTTCAGTGACCCCCGGTACACGCCCGTGAGGCATTTTTGGTCAATATTTGAAACCATTCTAAATAGGATAGTCGAACCTGTGGAAGGTTTTTTTTCCACTATTGGGTTACCTTAAGGGCAAATGTGCTTTACAGTGCCACTTTTTGAGAAGTCAAACCTATTTTCAAAAATCCCTTGAGTTAGTGAACCGGGGTACACGCCTGAGTATTAATTGTGAGACTTCTTGAAATCAAACTAAGAGGCCTCTTGTGGACCCCAAGTAGACTTCAGGTTCCAAAGCATTGATTCCTCCACAATCGAATTTCATTTTGACGCCATTTTTCTTTAGAGTTCAACAATTCTTTCAAATCTATATGTTCAGTGACCCCGGTACACGCCCGTGAGACATTTTTAGTGAATTTTTGAAACCATTCTAAAAAGGCAAAATCGAATTTATGGAAGACTTTAACTTCCACTATTGGGCGTTGTGGGGGAATAATGTGCTTTACAGTCCTATTTTCTGAGAGATCAAACATATTATAAAATTTTCTCCGAGTTAGTGACCCGGGGTACACACCTGAGTGTAATTTTTGTGATTTCTTAAAATCAAACTAAGGATGCCTTTTCTGGTTGGCAAGTAGACTTAAGGTTCCTAGGCAATGATATCTAGATGGTCCAAGTTCATTGTGGAGCTATTTTTCTAAAGATTACAACAATTCTATTAAACCTCTATGTTCAGTGACCCCGGGTACACGCCCGTGAGGATTTTTTGTTGAATAGTTGAAACCATTCTAAATGGGATAGTCGAACCTGTGGAAGGCTTTAGTTTCCACTATTGGGTTACCTTAGGGTCAAATCTGCTTTACAGTGCCACTTTTTGAGAAATCAAACCTATTTCAAAAAATCCCCCCAGTTAGTGAACCGGGGTACATGCCTGAGTATTAATTCGGAGACTTCTTGCAATCGAACTAAGGAGGCCTCTTGTGGACCCCAAGTAGACTTCAGGTTCCTAAGCATTGATTTCTCCACAGTCGAATTTCATTTTGACGCCATTTTTCTTTAGAGTTCAAAAATTCTTTAAAATCTCTATGTTCAGTGAACCCCGGTACACGCCCGTGAGACATTTTTAGTGGATTTTTGAAACCATTCTAAAAAGGAAAAATCGAACTTGTGGAAGACTTTAACTTCCACTATTGGGCGTTGTGGGGGAATAATGTGCTTTACAGTCCTATTTTCTGAGAGATCAAACATATTATAAAATATTCTCCGAGTTAGTGACCCGGGGTACACACCTGAGTGTAATTTTTGTGATTTCTTAAAATCAAACTAAGGATGCCTTTTCTGGTTGGCAAGTAGACTTAAGGTTCCTAGGCAATGATATCTAGATGGTCCAAGTTCATTGTGGAGCAATTTTCTAAAGATTACAACAATTCTATAAAACCTCTATGTTCAGTGACCCCGGGTACACGCCCGTTAGGATTTTTTGTTGAATATTTGAAACCATTCTAAATGGGATAGTCGAACCTGTGGAAGGCTTTAGTTTCCACTATTGGGTTACCTTAGGGTCAAATGTGCTTTACAGTGCCACTTTTTGAGAAATCAAACCTATTTCAAAAAATCCCCCCAGTTAGTGAACCGGGGTACATGCCTGAGTATTAATTCGGAGACTTCTTGCAATCGAACTAAGGAGGCCTCTTGTGGACCCCAAGTAGACTTCAGGTTCCTAAGCATTGATTTCTCCACAGTCGAATTTCATTTTGACGCCATTTTTCTTTAGAGTTCAAAAATTCTTTAAAATCTCTATGTTCAGTGACCCCCGGTACACGCCCGTGAGACATTTTTAGTGAATTTTTGAAACCATTCTAAAAAGGCAAAATCGAACTTGTGGAAGACTTTAACTTCCACTATTGGGCGTTGTGGGGGAATAATGTGCTTTACAGTCCTATTTTCTGAGAGATCAAACATATTATAAAATATTATCCGAGTTAGTGACCCGGGGTACACACCTGAGTGTAATTTTTGTGATTTCTTAAAATCAAACTAAGGATGCCTTTTCTGGGTGCCAAGTAGACTTAGGGTTCCTATGCAATGATATCTAGATGGTCCAAGTTCATTGTGATGCTATTTTTTTAAAGATTACAACAATTTAATAAAAACTCTTTGTTCAGTGACCCCCGGTACACGCCCGTGAAGAATTTTTCTGAATATTTGAAACCATTCTAAATGGGATAGTCGAACCTGTGGAAGGCTTTAGTTTCCACTATTGGGTTACCTTAGGGTGAAATGTGCTTTACAATGCAACCTTTTGAGAAATCAAACCTATTTTCAAAAATCCCCTGAGTTAGTGAACCAGGGTACACGCCTGAGTATTAGTTGTGAGATTTCATGAAATCAAACTAAGGAGGCCTCTTGTGGACCCCAAGTAGACTTCAGGTTCCTAAGCATTGAATTCTTCACAGTCGAATTTCATTTTGACGCCATTTTTTTTGGAGTTCAACAATTCTGTAAGATCTCTATGTTCAGTGACCCCAGGTACACGCCCGTGAGGCATTTTTGGCGAATATTTGAAACCATTCTAAAAAGGTAAAATCGAACCTGTGGAAAACTTTAACTTCCACTATTGGGCGTTGTGGGGGAATAATGTGCTTTACAGTCCTATTTTCTGATAGATCAAACATATTATAAAATATCCTCCGAGTTAGTGACCTGGCTTACACACCTGAGAGCAATTTTGGTGATTTCTGAAAATCATACAAAGGACGCCTTTTCTGGGTGCCAAGTAGACTTAAGGTTCCTATGCAATGATATCTAGATGGTCCAAGTTCATTGTGACGCTATTTTTCTAAATATTACAACAAATTCTATAAATCCTATATGTTCAGTGACCCCCGGTACATGCCCGTGAGGCATTTTTGGTGAATATTTGAAACCATTCTAAATGGGATAGTTGAACCTGTGGAAGGCTTTAGTTTCCACTATTGGGTTACCTTAGGGTCAAATGTGCTTTACAGTGCCACTTTTTGAGAAATCAAACTTATTTTCAAAAATCCCCCGAGTTAGTGAACCGTGGTACACGCCTGAGTATTAATTGTGAGACTTCTTGAAATCAAACTAAGGAGGCCTCTTGTGGACCCCAAGTAGACTTCAGGTTCCTAAGCATTGATTTCTCCACAGTCGAATTTCATTTTGACGTCATTTTTCTTTAAAGTTCAACAATTCTTTAAAAACTCTATATTCAGTGACCCCCGGTACACGCCTGTGAGGCATTTTTGGTGAATTTTTGAAACCATTCTAAAACGGCAAAATCGAACCTGTGGAAGACTTTAACTTCCACTATTGGGCGTTTTAGGGGAATAATGTACTTTACAGTCCGATTTTCTGAGAGATCAAACATATTATAAAATATCCTCCGAGTTAGTAACCCGGGGTACACATCTGAGTGTAATTTTTGTGATTTCTTAAAATCAAACTAAGGATACCTTTTCTGGTTGCCAAGTAGACTTAAGATTCCTATGCAATGAAATCTAGATGGTCCAAGTTCATTGTGACGCTATTTTTCTAAAGATTACTACAATTTTATAAAACATCTATGTTCAGTGACCCCCGGTACACGCCCGTGAGGCATTTTTGGTGAATATTTGAAACCATTCTAAATGGGGTAGTCGAACCTGTGGAAGGCTTTAGTTTCCACTATTGGGTTACATTAGGGTCAAATGTTCTTTACAGTTCCACTTTTTGAGAAATCATTCTAAAAAGGCAAAATCGAATCTGTGGAAGACTTTAACTTCCACTATTGGGCGTTGTGGGGGAATAATATGCTTTACAGTCCTATTTTCTGAGAGATCAAACATACTATAAAATATACTCCGAGTTAGTGACCCGGGGTACACACCTGAGTGTAATTTTTGTGATTTCTTAAAATCAAACTAAGGATGCCTTTTCTGGTTGGCAAGTAGACTTAATGTTCCTATGCAATGATATCTAGATGGTCCAAGTTCATTGTGGCGCTATTTTTCTAAAGATTACAACAATTCTATAAAACCTCTATGTTCAGTGACCCCCGGTACACGCCCGTGAGGCATTTTTGGTGAATATTTGAAACCATTCTAAATGGGATAGTCGAACCTGTGGAAGGCTTTAGTTTCCACTATGGGGTTAACTTAGGGTCAAATGTGCTTTACAGTGCCACTTTTTGAGAAATCAAACCTATTTTCACAAATCCCCCATTTAGTGAACCGGGGTACACGCCTGAGTATTAATTCAGAGACTTCTAGCAATCGAACTAAGGAGGCCTCTTGTGGACACCAAGTAGACTTCAGGTTCCTAAGCATTGATTTCTCCACAGTCGAATTTTATTTTGACGCCATTTTTCTTTAGAGTTCAACAATTCTTTAAAATCTCTATGTTCAGTGATCCCCGGTACAAGCCCATGAGGCGTTTTTCGTGAATTTTTGAAACCATTCTAAAAAGGCAAAATCGAACCTGTGGAAAACTTTAACTTCCACTATTGGGCGTTGGGGGGGAATAATGTGCTTTACAGTCTAATTTTCTGAGAGATCAAACATATTATAAAATATGCTCCGAGTTAGTGACCCGGGCGGGGTACACACCTGAGTGTAATTTTGGTGATTTCTTAAAATCAAACTAAGGATGCCTTTTCTGGGTGCCAAGTAGACTTAAGGTTCCTATGCAATGATATCTAGATGGTCCAAGATCATTGAGACGCTATTTTTCTAAAGATTACAACAATTCTATAAAACCTCTATTTTGAGTGACCCCCAAGTACACGCCCGTGAGACATTTTTCGTGACTATTTGAAACCATTCTAAATGGGATAGTCGAACCTGTGGAAGGCTTTAGTTTCCACTATTGGGTTACCTTAGGGTCAAATGTGCTTTATAGTGCCAGTTTTTGAAAAATCAAACCTATTTTCAAAAATCCTTCTGAGTTAGTGAACCGGGGTACACGCCTGAGTATTAATTCGAAGACTTCTTGAAATCGAACAAAGGAGGCCTCTTGTGGACCCCAAGTAGACTTCAGGTTCCTAAGCATTGATTTCTCCATAGTAGAATTTCATTTTGACGCCATTTATCTTAAGAGTTCAACAATTCTTTAAAATCTCTATATTCAGTGACCCCCGGTACACGCCCGAGAGGCATTTTTGGTGTATTTTTGAAACCATTCTAAAAAGGCAAAATCGAACCTGTGGAAGACTTTAACTTACACTATTGGGCATTTTGGAGGAATAATGTACTTTACAGTCCTATTTTCGGAGAGATCAAACATATTATAAATATCCTCCGAGTTAGTGACCCGGGGTACACACCTGAGTGTAATTTTGGTGATTTCTTAAAATCAAACGAAGGATGCCATTTATGGTTGCCAAGTAGACTTAAGGTTCCTATGTAATTCTATTTAAATGGTCCAAGTTCATTGTGACGCTATTTTTCTAAAGATTACTAGAATTTTATAAAACCTCTATGTTCAGTCACCCCCGGTACACGCCCGTGAGGCATATTTGGTGAATATTTGAAACCATTCTAAATAGGATAGTCAAACCTGTGGAAGGCTTTAGTTTCCACTATTGGGTTACCTTAGGGTCAAATGTGCTTTACAGTGACAATTTTTGAAAAATCAAACCTATTTTCAAAAATCCTTCCGAGTTAGTGAACCGGGGTACACGCCTGAGTATTCATTCAGAGACTTCTTGAAATCGAACTAAGGAGGCCTCTTGTGGACCCCAAGTAGACTTCAGGTTCCTAAGCATTGATTTCTCCACAGTCGAATTTCATTTTGAAGCCATTTTTTTTAGAGTTCAACAATTCTTTAAAATCTCTATGTTCAATGATCCCCGGTACACGCCCGTGAGGCATTTTTGGTGAATTTTTGAAACCATTCTAAAAAGGCAAAATCGAACCTGTGGAAGACTTTTACTTCCACTATAGGGCGTTGTGGGGGAATAATGTGCTTTACAGTCCTATTTTCCGAGAGATCAAACATATTATAAAATATCCTCCGAGTTATTGACCCGGGTACACACCCAAGTGTAATTTTGGTGATTTCTTAAAATCAAACTAAGGATGCCTTTTCTGGGTGCCAAGTAGACTTAAGGTTCCTATGCAATGATATCTAGATGGTCCAAGTTCATTGTGACGCTGTTTTTCTAAAGATTACAAAATTTCTATAAAACCTCTATGTTCAATTGACCCCCGGTACACGCCCGTGAGGCATTTTTGGTGAATATTTGAAACCATTCTAAATGGGAAGTCGAACCTGTGGAAGGCTTTAGTTTCCACTATTGTGTTATCTTAAGGGCAAAAGTGCTTTATAGTGCCAGTTTTTGAGAAATCAAACCTATTTTCAAAAGTCCCCTGAGTTAGTGAACCCGTGTACACGCTTGAGTATTAATTGTGAGACTTCTTGAAATCAAACTAAGAGGCCTCTTGTGGACCCCAAGTAGACTTCAGGTTCCTAAGCGTTGATTTCTCCACAGTCAAATTTTATTTTGACGCCATTTTTCTTTAGAGTTAAACAATTCTTTAAGATCTCTATGTTCAGTGACCCCCGGTACACGCCCGTGAGGCATTTTTGGTGAATTTTTGAAACCATTCTAAAAAGGCAAAATCGAACCTTAGGAAGACTTTAACTTCCACTATTGGGCGTTGTGGGGGAATAATGTGCTTTACAGTCCTATTTTCTGAGAGATCAAACATATTATAAAATATGCTCCGAGTTAGTGACCCGGGGTACACACCGGAGTGTAATTTTGGTGATTTCTTAAAATCAAACTAAGGATGCCTTTTCTGGGTGCAGTAGACTTAAGGTTCCTATGCAATGATATCTAGATGGTCCAAGTTCATTGTGACGCTATTTTTCTAAAGATTACAACAAATTCTATAAAACCTCTATATTCAGTGACCCCCAGTACACGCCCGTGAGGCATTTTTGGTGAATATTTGAAACCATTCTAAATGGGACAGTCGAACCTGTGGAAGACTTTAGTTTCCACTATTAGGTTACCTTAGGGTCAAATGTGCTTTACAGTGCCAATTTTTGAAAAATCAAACCTATTTTCAAAAATCCTTCCGAGTTAGTGAACCGGGGTACACGCCTGAGTATTAATTCAGAGACTTCTTGAAATCGAACTAAGGAGGCCTCTTGTGGACCCCAAGTAGACTTCAGGTTCCTAAGAGTTGATTTCTCCACAGTGAAATTTCATTTTGACGCCATTTTTCTTTAGAGTTCAACAATTCTTTAAAATCTCTATATTCAGTGACCACCGGTACACGCCCGTGATGCATTTTTGGTGAATTTTTGAAACCATTTTAAAAAGGCAAAATCGAACCCTTGGAAGACTTTAACTTCCACTATTGGGCGTTGTGGGGGAATAATGTGCTTTACAGTCCTATTTTCTGAGAGATCAAACATATTATAAAATATGCTCCGAGTTAGTGACCCGGGATACACACCTGAGTGTAATTTTGGTGATTTCTTAAAAGCAAACGAAGGATGGCATTTATGGTTGCCAAGTAGACTTAAGGTACCTATGCAATGCTATCTAAATGGTCCAAGTTCATTGTGACGCTATTTTTCTAAAGATTACTTCAATTTTATAAAACCTCTATGTTCAGTCACCCTCGGTACACGCCCGTGAGGCATATTTGGTGAATATTTGAAACCATTCTAAATGGGATAGTCAAACCTGTGGAAGGCTTTAGTTTCCACTATTGGGTTACCTTAGGGTCAAATGTGCCTTACAGTGCGAATTTTTGAAAAATCAAACCTATTTTCAAAAATCCTTCCGAGTTAGTGAACCGGGGTACACGCCTGAGTATTAATTCGGAGACTTCTTGAAATCGAACTAAGGAGGCCTCTTGTGGACCTCAAGTAGACTTCAGGTTCCTAAGCATTGATTTCTCCACAGTCGAATTTCATTTTGAAGCCATTTTTCTTTAGAGTTCAACAATTCTTCAAAATCTCTATGTTCAATGACCCCCGGTACACGCCCGTGAGGCATTTTTGGTGAATTTTTGAAATCATTCTAAAAAGGCAAAATCGAACCTGTGGAATACTTTTACTTCCACTATAGGGCGTTGTGGGGGAATAATGTGCTTTACAGTCCTATTTTGCGAGAGATCAAACATATTATAAAATATCCTCCGAGTTATTGACCTGGGGTACACACCTAAGTGTAATTTTGGTGATTTCTTAAAATCAAACTAAGGATGCCTTTTCTGGGTGCCAAGAAGACTTAAGGTTCCTATGCAATGATATCTAGATGGTCCAAGTTCATTGTGACGCTGTTTTTCTAAAGATTACGAAATTTCTATAAAACCTCTATGTTCAGTGACCCCCGGTACACGCCCGTGAGGCATTTTTGGTGAATATTTGAAACCATTCTGAATGGGAAGTCGAACCTGTGGAAGGCTTTAGTTTCCACTATTGTGTTATCTTAAGGGCAAATGTGCTTTATAGTGCCACTTTTTGAGAAATCAAACCTATTTTCAAAAATCCCCTGAGTTAGTGAACCGGTGTACACGCTTGAGTATTAATTGTGAGACTTCTTGAAATCAAACTAAGAGGCCTCTTGTGGACCCCAAGTAGACTTCAGGTTCCTAAGCGTTGATTTCTCCACAGTCAAATTTGATTTTGACGCCATTTTTCTTTAGAGTTCAACAATTCTTTAAGATCTCTATGTTCAGTGACCCCCGGTACACGCTCGTGAGGCATTTTTGGTGAATTTTTAAAACCATTCTAAAAAGGCAAAATCGAACCTTTGGAAGACTTTAACTTCCACTATTGGGCGTTGTGGGGGGAAAATGTGCTTTACAGTCCTATTTTCTGAGAGATCAAACATATTATAAAATATGCTCCGAGTTAGTGACCGGGGTACACACATGAGTGTAATTTTGGTGATTTCTTAAAATCAAACTAAGGATGCCCTTTCTGGGTGCCAAGTAGACTTAAGGTTCCTATGCAATGATATCTAGAGGGTCCAAGTTCATTGTGACGCTATTTTTCTAAAGATTACAACAAATTCTATAAAACCTCTATGTTCAGTGACCCCCGGTACACGCCCGTGAGGCATTTTTGGTGAATATTTGAAACCATTCTAAATGGGACAGTTGAACCTGTGGAAGGCTTTAGTTTCCACTATTGGGTTACCTTAGGGTCAAATGTGCTTTACAGTGCCAATTTTTGAAAAATCAAACCTATTTTCAAAAATCCTTCCGAGTTAGTGAACCGGGGTACACGCCTGAGTATTCATTCAGAGACTTCTTGAAATCGAACTAAGGAGGCCTCTTGTGGACCCCAAGTAGACTTCAGGTTCCTAATCGTTGATTTCTCCACAGTGAAATTTCATTTTGACGCCATTTTTCTTTAGAGTTCAACAATTCTTTAAAATCTCTATATTCAGTGACCCCCGGTACACGCCCGTGAGGCATTTTTGGTGAATTTTTGAAACCATTCTAAAAAGGCAAAATCGAACCCTTGGAAGACTTTAACTTCCACTATTGGGCGTTGTGGGGGAATAATGTACTTTACAGTCCTATTTTCTGAGAGATCAAACATATTATAAAATATCCTCCGAGTTAGTGACCCGGGGTACACACTTGAGTGTGATTTTGGTGATTTCTTAAAATCAAACTAAGGATGCCTTTTCTGGTGTCCAAGTAGATTTTAGATTTCTATGCAATGATATCTAGATGATCCAAGTTCATTGTGACGCTATTTTTCTAAAGATTACAACAATTCTATAAAACCTCTATGTTCAGTGACCCCCGGTACACGTCCGTGAGACATTTTTGGTGACTATTTGAAACCATTCTAAATGGGATAGTCGAACCTGTGGAAGGCTTTAGTTTCCACTATTGGGTTACCTTAGGGTCAAATGTGGTTTATAGTGCCAGTTTTTGAAAAATCAAACCTATTTTCAAAAATCCTTCTGAGTTAGTGAACCGGGGTACACGCCTGAGTATTAATTCGAAGACTTCTTGAAATCGAACAAAGGAGGCCTCTTGTGGACCCCAAGTAGACTTCAGGTTCCTAAGCATTGATTTCTCCACAGTAGAATTTCATTTTGACGCCATTTATCTTAAGAGTTCAACAATTCTTTAAAATCTCTAGGTTCAGTGACCCCCGGTACACGCCCGTGAGGCATTTTTGGTGTATTTTTGAAACCATTCTAAAAAGGCAAAATCGAACCTGTTGAAGACTTTAACTTACACTATTGGGCGTTTTGGAGGAATAATGTACTTTACAGTCCTATTTTCGGAGAGATCAAACATATCATACAATATCCTCCGAGTTAGTGACCCGGGGTACACACCTGAGTGTAATTTTGGTGATTTCTTAAAATCAAACGAAGGATGCCATTTATGGTTGCCAAGTAGACTTAAGGTTCCTATGCAATGCTATCTAAATGGTCCAAGTTCATTGTGACGCTATTTTTCTAAAGATTACTACAATTTTATAAAACCTCTATGTTCAGTCACCCTCGGTACACTCCCGTGAGGCATATTTGGTGAATATTTGAAACCATTCTAAATGGGATAGTCAAACCTGTGGAAGGCTTTAGTTTCCACTATTGGGTTACCTTAGGGTCAAATGTGCTTTACAGTGCGAATTTTTGAAAAATCAAACCTATTTTCAAAAATCCTTCCGAGTTAGAGAACCGGGGTACACGCCTGAGTATTAATTCGGAGACTTCTTGAAATCGAACTAAGGAGGCCTCTTGTGGACCACAAGTAGACTTCAGGTTCCTAAGCATTGATTTCTCCACAGTCGAATTTCATTTTGAAGCCATTTTTCTTTAGAGTTCAACAATTCTTTAAAATCTCTATGTTCAATGACCCCCGGTACACGCCCGTGAGGCATTTTTGGTGAATTTTTGAAACCATTCTAAAAAGGCAAAATCGAACCTGTGGAAGACTTTTCTTCCACTATTGGGCGTTGTGGGGGAATAATGTGCTTTACAGTCCTATTTTCTGAGAGATCAAACATATTATAAAATATCTTCCGAGTTAGTGACCCGGGGTACACACCTGACTGTAATTTTGGTGATTTCTGAAAATCAAACTAAGGATTTCTTTTCTGGGTGCCAAGTAGACTTAAGGTTCCTATGCAATGACATCTAGATGGTCCAAGTTCATTGTGACGCTATTTTTCTAAAGATTACAACAAATTCTATAAAACCTCTATGTTCAGTGACCCCCAGTACACGCCCGTGAGGCATTTTTGGTGAATATTTGAAACCATTCTAAATGGGACAGTCGAATGAAGGCTTTAGTTTCCACTATTAGGTTACCTTAGGGTCAAATGTGCTTTACAGTGCCAATTTTTGAAAAATCAAACCTATTTTCAAAAATCCTTCCGAGTTAGTGAACCGGGGTACACGCCTGAGTATTAATTCAGAGACTTCTTGAAATCGAACTAAGGAGGCCTCTTGTGGACCCCAAGTAGACTTCAGGTTCCTAAGCGTTGATTTCTCCACAGGGAAATTTCATTTTGACGCCATTTTTCTTTAGAGTTCAACAATTCTTTAAAATCTCTATATTCAGTGACCCCCGGTACACGCTCGTGAGGCATTTTTGGTGAATTTTTGAAACCATTCTAAAAAGGCAAAATCGAACCTTTGGAAGACTTTAACTTCCACTATTGGGCGTTGTGGGGGAAAAATGTGCTTTACAGTCATATTTTCTGAGAGATCAAACATATTATAAAATATGCTCCGAGTTAGTGACCGGGGTACACACCTGAGTGTAATTTTGGTGATTTCATAAAATCAAACTAAGGATGCCCTTTCTGGGTGCCAAGTAGACTTAAGGTTCCTATGCAATGATATCTAGAGGGTCCAAGTTCATTGTGACGCTATTTTTCTAAAGATTACAACAAATTCTATAAAACCTCTATGTTAAGTGACCCCCGGTACACGCCCGTGAGGCATTTTTGGTGAATATTTGAAACCATTCTAAATGGGACAGTTGAACCTGTGGAAGGCTTTAGTTTCCACTATTGGGTTACCTTAGGGTCAAATGTGCTTTACAGTGCCAATTGTTGAAAAATCAAACCTATTTTCAAAAATCCTTCCGAGTTAATGAACCGGGGTACACGCCTGAGTATTCATTCAGAGACTTCTTGAAATCGAACGGGTGAGGCCCAATCCTCTATTTTGTTGCTGCTGAGTTATTTTTTGACTTGGCTCGATCGGGTGGGTCATTGCCCCGATAGGGTAGCGGGCACGCAGAGCCGAAATTCTATCATTTAATTCCGTTTTTAATTAGATTTTAGAGGTTACCATAAATAGTTAAACTCATATAAGATGACATTTTGTCCACGTCAACCTGAATATAAGTGTTGGATGACGTTTTGTCAACGTCAACCTGAGTTTGAGTGCAGAATGACGTTTGTCAACGTTAACATGAGTTTGATGGTAGGGTGACGTTTTGTCAACGTCAACCTGAGTTTCAGTTTTTGTTTAGGTTTATTCGAATGAGGGCTGACCTAGCTTAAATCTCAATCGAATGTATTTTAGTTTTTGATAGGCTAAGTCGTATCACCCAATGAAAGATATTTCCTAAAGTCCTCTAAAAACAATAAACAAGGAAAGTAGGGTCGAGTACACAGGGAGCCAGAGTTTCTATATTAATATTCAACCAAACAACTATTTCAGATGAAATCATATAGGAAACACTGAACTACTAATTAAACTAGAGAGAACGAGAATTAAACTAAAGGTTTATCTATGAATTAAAAGTCTAGGTCAATAGTTCGGTCTACCATACTTATACCATTCAAGAGGTTCAAATAACTAACATCACCAAGGTATAGAGTTGAACGATTAGAGAAAGTGTATGTTAAGTTTATGATCAAGTCTTAACGCTCATGATTCAACATATGTAGTATGATAACAAACATAATCAGAATCACTAATGTGTTCTAAGCCTCTAAAAGTAAGTCTTATCTGTATGAACGATTATTAGCTAGACATAACTCATGAAATTGGCCACTAACATAAATTATGGATTCACTAACAAATTACATTACAATCGCTCTAATAAAAATTTAGAAAATATAACAATTCAAATAGCAATCATGGCATAAACATATGGTTTTTCTCCCTATAACCCTAGAAAAGGAAACTACTAAGACAAAAACAATTCTATGTAAAGATTCAGAATTGAAAATGAAAGCAATAATCAATCACAAATAATCTAAGCATGAATAAATAAGAACGAGACAAAAATAATGAGATTACCGAAATTGAGTCTGAAATATGAACTATATTGAAACCAAATCAACGATCCAAACTTCAACAATGGAGAGAAAACTAGAGTTCTAATACTAGGGCTTAATGAAGATAACAATGAAAATAAGATTTCTCTAAAAAATAAACTAAGTATTGTATTTATAATAAGTCTAAATAGGATACAAAAAGGATTAAAAACGGGCGACAAAACACGCGTCATTAACCAAAAAAAGCATCCGCCCGATGAGATCGGGCGAAATTCCCTTCTTCAAATATTGGCCTAGCAACATTCAACAAACCATCCGATGGGTCCGGCTAAATCCGCCCGATCAGGCGGGCCTTACGTCTTTTCAGAATTCCAGCAGCAGACACAACAAACAAAAGCAAATAAGCATAGTAGAAAAATCGTCTGATGGCGTCCGGCAAAGTCGCCCGATCAAGCGTTTTGACGATCTTCCCAACAGCAATGATTTCGCCCGATTGGGCGAAACTGCCCGGTGGTATCGGGCTAACTGCAGTTTCTCTTCTTTGGCTCTTTGAGCCAAAACTTCGAACCAAGGACGCTTGTAAGCCTATGTAGTGTGGCCTTAGAGCTCCGCAACCCAACATACATGCCTCATAACTCCGCCTCTCATATGTTGTTGCTCAAACTGGCAGAAAATAGGGAGCAAACTCCCTAAAACCTGTAATTCCACATAAAACACGCAAACCACAACTAGATAGAGGAGTTAGCATAAAATAGCTACTAAGAGCATAATTTGACGCACATTTTAGCTCAAAATTAGGAGGAGAAACTATACAAAATAACATGATATCAGTTTATTTGAAAAGTCAGCACGAATTTGATGTGCTTATTGACTACTTCTAGAGAGGATTTCCAAGAGAAATTTGATAACTGTTGAGAATAATGACCTGCTGACCTCTACAACTGAAGGTGGAGAGGCCTATTTATAGAAAACGGAAACCCTTCATGGACTTGGTAGTGTGGGTTTGGGCCCGTTTGCGACTTGGTAGTGTGTGTTTGGGCCCGTTTGTGACTTGGTAATTTTTTCGCATTGTCCATTTAACCATCTTATTTGTGCTAGTAATATGGACTGACCCAAATATTTTACAATTTAAATTATGTTTATTTGATTTGGGCTTTATTTAGGTAGACTAAATTAATCAAATTGGACTACTAATATATCTTATAGCTCAAAAATAACAAATTTATTTTAATGTAAAATACTAATAAATTTTTAGTGTCTATAAATTGTCACCTAGAGACTATGTCACATACACGATTTGAGGTGTTTAATTGTGACGGAGTTTCAACTAATTTAACTTTAACTTAGAAAGATATACTTTTTTTTTGGGAAAAGTAAGTATAACTCTGGCAAATATTGACTCCAAGAATCATAATCTTGTTATTATTAGATTTGTTTCTTCAACATATTGAAGAAAATTTACCTCTCTTTTTTTTTAATTATTTAGATTTAGCTGGTATGTTACAAGACATTATACCTGATGCTATTGTGGTCTACCTTATCTAGCTTGTCGCCTCCCCATAAAAAACAAAAGGTAGAATTTATTATAATTAGTTAATAATTGAGTGAAGTCTCATTGTTTATTCTTGTTGGATTATTTATGGTTTGATAACTGATAAAGTGACGAAAGAATTAAAGATGACGTTCTTGAAATAATGACGATATTTGGATTGAGCGGTTAAGGTATCTTTTATGTCCAAAATCATGTGCCTGCACGTTGTGAAAATGTGATTTTATAAAATGTGGTTATATGTTTATCAAATTAGATTATTATAAAAATATTGATTTGTTTCATAATACAAGTTATGGAAATTAATGATTTAATATTGTTTCATGTTTAATTAATGTTTGAAGTAAAGTATTATGATTTAGGAAAAATTGTTTTGATAAGTCAATCTTTATGCCATCTTCTAAAATTAAGCTCACCTTTGGATTCTTCTGTAATAAGTTAAGCTTGTATGAGTATTAAATTTCAATACGCACAAATAAGTAGGAATAGATAGCCACTCACCCGCTCTAGATCAACCTAAACTAACCTTCAATTTTTCCTATACTAATAGGATATCAGATTTATAAGATAATGTTACGACTATTATATTGCTTTGTAAAAACTTGTGTTTTGTTTAACAGGATACTCACAAATAAGTATTTTAATATCGTGGATTTAGAACCATTAAATGGGGATTAAAGTTAAACAATTAATTTATATGCATTTTTTAAATATCATTTATCTGAACCAATTACAAATAATCATGGCTGAAAAGCTATCAAAAACCAAAATATACCAATAAATTACTAACATGTGTGCATGGCAAGGGAATAAAAACTAGTTTTTATAACCACATTAGTTTAAATACTAATATATGAAGCACATAGTTTTCAAAAAGACAAGTACTAACCACATTAGTTTAAGTACTCATATGTGAACCACATATTTATAGTTAGTTTCAAAAAAACAAGGATTAACCACATAATGGGAGAATAGTTCGGGAAAAAGGAGGAAAATTTGCAATCTAAGAAAGTATAAGAAGCATCCACTTGTAAGTCTTGTCTCATTGTAAGAGGCAAGTTATGGAAATAAATCTATAAGAATTTAAGAGAAGAAAACTACAAGTACAAAGCACTCTTAGTTTTGATAAAAACCAATTAAGAGATAGTCAAAATGTTTTTACATTTTCTGTTATCACTTCTTCTTTTGTTATTGCATCAAGTACCTACCTTTGCTGTCCCTAAGGCAAGTCTTTCAACCTTCTTCTTTTTGCCCCTTAGTAATATCTCTTAATGATGCCATGAGATTTGTTGGTTATCATTTGATTTAATAAATTAAGAAATAGTCATGATGCCCTTCTCACAATTTTTGTTGAATGTTTTTTAGATTTATCATAAAAACCATTGTTACATTTTGTGAGATTTATTTAAATCATCGTATTACAACTTACAAGAATGTCAAGTTTTAAAGTGTGTTGGGAGGGGGAGCATTAGTTTATTTCTTTAAGAAAATATGAGTTTTGTTCTTAAGTTACAACTGGTTAGTCTGGTAAGAGACTGCCTACTTTTAAATTAAAATTAAGCAACGTAAAATCCAATTTTAAGAAGAGAACTCATCGAATAGTGACTAATTTATTCTATTTTTTTTGACCTTTTTAATCCATGTTGTGACCAGTTTAATCCATTTCGTAACCAGTTTAATTAATTTAGTAATTGAATGTTTATTTCTTTAAGTGATTAGTTTAATCTACTTAGTGACTAGATCGAATTTTAATTTCTTGTAATAACTAGTTTAATCTATTTAGTAACCAGAGCTAATTATATCAAAACTAGATGGCGTCTTTGAATAATTAGCGCCTAAGCTAAACTAGAATGTACCTTTGCAAATGTACCGGTATGTTTATAATGTTAGAAAACTTGTAAATAAGATATTATAAAAATTTGCATCGATATGGATTTTGGTCTCATCTTTGATGACCTTTGGTGTTTTATTTACTTTTTTGATTGATACACATACTCTCAAAAGTGGGAAAATGTTTTCCCTCAAAAAAAAAAGTTGGAAAATGTTGATTTTTTTTAATGTTTATGTAGGAGCAAAAAGATAAGACACATCATAAAATCATGTTAAATATTGATTCAGATTATTACGTTGGTGAGTTCTTACATTACAAGTACGTAGGTGACAAACTGACAATGAGTTCTTTTCCGTACTTCATGTAGCACTATATAGTCTACTTAGGATCTCACCATGCAGAACCTCGTCTGTTGGATAGTCTTGAGACAATTACAAACTCACATCATGAATTGATTTCATCTGTGTTACCGAGGTATGAACATCACAATATTATTTAACAACCTTTTTACAGGGAATATAAATGCTCACAATTACATTACTTATTTAGTTATTTATCGATTTCTTATCTTGGACACATATATATCTATACATACACCGTATATGTATATGTATATCTATCTATATATCCGTCCATCTTGGTATATATGCAATAGTGATTCTGATCCTTCGGAAAGGATTATACATTCTTACAACAAGATTTTCAATGCTTTTGCTGCAACATTGTTTGAAGAGGAGGCCAACGAACTAGCAAGTAAGACACATGAAATCAAGATATATATGTTTTTTTGGCTCCTTTTTAGCAGTGCTTAATTATATAGGATGATCGTATGATACCACATGTGAATGTAATTTTATGAAATGGACAAATGATAATCTAGCCTTTTGGGTTTAATTTTATTCATGCAGGGCATCCTAGTGTTGTATCAATATTTAAAAGTAGACAAATTAAGTTGCATACAACTCGATCAGCGGAATTCTTAGGATTACCCATGAAACATAAAGAGGGATCTAAGTTGGACAAGTCCGTATGGGAGAAAGCTAGCTATGGGGAGGACATAATTATTGGAGTCTTGGATTCAGGTGAGTGTTGGGTTGCTTACACATCTTTATTTCTTTGTTATTAATAAGAGAAATACTACATACATATATATTATCATGTATGTATGTGTTTTTACCTGTTTAATCAGTACTAGGAGTATAATATAAAATTGGTACGTAAATATAACAGGTGTTGTGCCTGAGAGTAAGAGCTTTTCAGATGAAGGCTATGGCCCTATTCCCAAAAGGTTCAAAGGAGTTTGCGCAAACGAAAATGATCCTACGTTCAAGTGCAATAGGTCAGTAAGTATCAATCTTCTACATACTTCGATCAATCCATTTTATCTAGTCTCCATGATTCATTTATTGTACTCCCTAGTCCATATATATATATATATATATATATATATATATATGTTTCAAAGTTAGTTAGGTATTTTATGAAAAATGCAGGAAGCTTATAGGTGCAAGATACTTTCACATAGGGATGGCGGAACTAGCTAAGTCACAAAACATTGCCTTCGACCCACAACTGACTCCTCGAGACAATGTTTCGGGGCACGGGAGCCATACCTTATCTATAGCTGGAGGGAATTTCGTCCCTAATACTAGTTGGGCTGGATTCGCGAATGGAACTGCAAAAGGAATGGCACCGAGGGCTCGTTTGGCCAGCTACAGGGTTCTTTGGAAACAATTATCCCCACAAATACCTATTCAAGCCGATGATATCGATATTTTGGCTGGATTTGAAGCTGCTATCAACGATGGCGTAGATATTATCAACCTGTCCATGGGCCAAGATACAAATGATGATTATTTGGTTAATTCTATTTATATTGGTACCTTCTATGCTATGATGAATGGCATCCTCACCATTGCTGCTGCTGGAAATGAAGGACCTGAACCTAAGTCTGTTGGAAATATTGCCCCATGGATGTTAACTGTTGCTGCCAGTACCATTGATAGAGAGTTTTCATCCTATGTCGTGCTCGGAAACAAACAAAAGATCAAGGTAATAATGTGTGTGTTGTGCGTGCGTGTGTGTGTTGGGAGAGAGTTTATTATAGAAGATAATTAGTTGTCAATGAGTCCAAATCATCTATCCCACATTTTGTTTACTTTGTTGTCACTTTATCTTACCTTATTGCTTAATGTTAATAGGTTTTAAAGTTCAAGTTCGAAGTAGTTAAAAGTTAACGATAATACTGATAGCAACCAGATCAAAACAAATGTCACGCAAGTACTAGTACATATATAATTTGCAGGGGGTGAAATTTGGATTCCTTATTAATAGGTATACTTAAGAGAAAAATAGATACATGTTATGAAGAAACTGTACTTATGAAAAACCCTAAATTACTTACTCCTATTTAAAAATTTGGATTCCTTATTAGTAAGTATATGCATATTGTTATATTGGAAGAGGTGCTAAAATAATAAGAGCATGAAAGCAATAAAGAATACACGGTGTTTAACGTGGTTAACTAGAAATGTGCTAGCTACGTCCACCAGACCAGAGGGAGAGTAGTTTTAATTAGGAGAGAATACATAATATAGATTAGTATTAGGCAACACAAAGATTAACTGTATAGCTTAGTGCCTGAGGCGCGCCCAGGCGCCAGTCGAGTGGAGTCGTTCGTCAAATCGCCTCCTCCAACCTAGGCGAGGCGTTTTGCCTCAGGCGAGGAGAGGCGAGCGCCTTATGACGGCTTGTGAGAGGCGCAAGGCGCACCGCCTTGACCGCCTTTTGTAGAGAATCGCATGAGAAATTTAAAATGTCAAAAACAAAAAAAAACTTCAAATTCATACTTACCTTGGCTTAATTATACCAATTCGACCAGAAGCCCTTTGTTAATTGTGTGATTTTTCAGCAAGTTTAACCCTAAGTTTGGATGACAAACCCTATTTTATAAAATTGGAAGCATATGCTAGCAAACACCTTGCGCGAGGTGACAGTGGATGCCGGAAAACCTCCGCCCTGAGTTCCGGCCACCATATCTCCGGTGGTTGTCGTCAGAGCACAGGTTCTTCGAGTCTCTGTCACTTCTCCTTCACACATTCTTTTGTTTGAAATGTCTTTTACACTTTCACGCATGCTCTCTGTAGTCTGTGCTTCACTATTATTTTCTTTTTCGTTTTTATTGTATGTTGGTTAATGAAACTGAGTATTATGACTTAAATATGAGGACATGAGGTGTCCTTTGACCAGATAAAGTTACTGTGTCTGTGACTCTGAAGTATTTAAATACTGATATTCTAATATAATTATGTAAGAATACACTTCCTTTTAAAAATTTAAAGGGGTGTTATTTTTAAGTATAATAAATGTATTTAGATGAAGGGTATACCTATTAAAAATTATGAATACCATAAAAATCTCTATATATATATTAAAAAGCGTAAGCAAGCATTGCAGTCCGCCACGTGGTGCTATCCCCTTTTTCAATTAGATTTTATCCATGTCATTGTCATAAGGAAAATTATAAATGTTGTCAATATGGAGTTTCGAACCCATGGCCTTCGCATATGAAATAAAGGGTTTTAACCATTGTGCTACCACACTCTTCATGCTTCTCTTATCATAAATAAGAATATTATTATGTGGTTTAAATGACAACAAGAAAGAAAAAATAAATTATAAATGTTGTCTATTTGGAGTTTTGAACCCATGACCTCCGCATATGAAACTAAGATTTTTAACCATTTGCGCTACCACACTCTTAATGCTCTCTTATCACAAATAAAAATATTATTATGGAGTTTAAATGACAATCAAGAAAGACTAAATTATAAAGGTTACCAATATGGAGTTTTGAACCCATGACATCCGCATATGAAACTAAGAGTTTTAATCACTACTCTACCACACTTTTAATACGTTTTCTTATCTTCAATAAAAATATCATTGTGGGGGTTAAAATGACAATCAAGAATTAAACTACAATCAAATGCATAATATAGATGAGATGAATTATTTCATTTTCTTAGTCTTCATTTCCTTTTAATTTAATCTAACTTTGGTAAAAAGTACAGAAATCTTCAATAAAAATATCATTGTGGGGGTTATTAAAAGGCCAACCAAGAATTAAACTACAATCAAATGCATAATATAGATGAGATGAATTATTTCATTTTCTTAGTCTTCGTTTCCTTTTACTTTAATCTAACTTTGGGAAAAAGTAAAGAAATTTCTTTCATTACAATCTTTCATGATCCTTTTAAATTGGTCAATTTGTTATAAATTTATGCCCTTCAATTTTTATTTTTAAAAATAAAAAATATCATCAATGAAGATATTATTTTAACTCAATTAATATAAAAATGGACCCGGGGCCACAAACTAGTATTTTTTTAAAAAAAAGTGTGCCACATCTAGGAGAGGCATGCACCTTCGCCTTACGCCTTACGCCTAGGCTCCAAAGACCCTTTGCGCCTCGTTGAACCTCGCGCCTTTTAAAACTAAGTTGTATAGTGAATACAACTATAGGTTTAATCTAAGGGTTTATATAAACACCCTTAGAGTTAACATAAACAGATTTGGGCCTAAAACCCATAACAAAATATAAGGCTTAACTAAACCCCCGTGCTTGGTTATTCGAACCACCAGATAATTCAAGGCAAATCCAACACATAGTATATTGTTATATTCTATCCATTAAAGCAAATACTAATCAGTAATCACCCTTTGGGTGTAACTATAATAACAGCTATGTTTACCTTAATTCCATCATAGCGGTATTTAGTATTTGCTCATTAACTTCCACAAAATTGACAGTTTGTAATTGAAAAGTAACAAAACTATTTCATATTACATACATAGAATCTACATTATTGTGTGGACCAATTCTCTAATGCAGGGGAAACGATTTTTTGACGTGCAATTTAAACATCCAATTGGCAAAGTTTTGCCCTTAATCACTGGTGAAGAGGCTCGTATTGCTGGCGCTAATATTACCGAAGCGTGAGTTAATTTACTTATTTTACCATCTGTTATACACGACTTATTTAATATATGTATGTATGTATATATATGTATGTATAATATGATACAATATGATTTATTGATGCAGTTCATGGTGTTATAATGGAACTTTGGATGCTACGAAGGTGGCAGGAAAGATTGTAGTATGTCTTCACTCATTAGATAATATAAAGCTTGAGGCTATGGAAACCATAGTAGTTCGAAAAGCAGGAGCTGTTGGACTAATCTTAGCAAATACTAAGACACTAGGATGTGGAATTACTATTGGCCAACCCCATTTTGTCACCACAGTGGCCATTTGCTACAAAGATGCTCAAACTCTTTTAGCTTATATCCACTCTACAAGGCAAGATCATTACCTTTCATATACATCCTTTAATTTGTTCTCTAATGATACTCTTTTGTACTAAATTTGTGTAATACAAAAAAACCAACCCTGTAACAGGAATCCAACTGCATCAATTACTGACTATACGACTTCATATGGAATAAAACCTACTCCCGTCATGGCTCATTTCTCATCTAGGGGTCCAAATTCTATTACCCCCGACATTTTAAAGGTCAAATTTTATTACAAACTAGTACATGCAGTATTTTTATAGCGCCCGACAGACAGAAGGATGGAGTATTAATTAGTTACTTTCTATTCGACTTGTGTAAATATTATCTCATCTGACAATTTATCAATCGCAGCCTGATGTTACAGCTCCTGGGGTAGATATTCTCGGTGCTACGCTTTCAGAACTCTTAGAGAGTCCATACGTGATGAAGTCTGGAACATCACAGGCAGCTCCTCACGTAGCTGGCATTGCGGCTCTTATAAAAAAGCTACACCCAGATTGGCATACTGCTGCTATTAAATCAGCAATCATGACTACAGGTATATAATAAATACACATATGTACATTGATCACATGTTAGAGAGATATAGATCTAATGCATATATGAGACCATTCCTTCTTCATACAAAGTAATATTACTTTTTTCCAAAATTTTGATATTGCAGCAAGCCCCCTAGACAACAATGGATTGCCAATACTTGATCATGATAAGGTGAAGTTGGCAACACCTCTTGCATTTGGATCCGGCCACGTGAGGCCCGATTTAGCAATAGATCCCGGGTTGGTTTATGACATGAATCACTATGATTATCTAAATTTCCTTTGTTCACATGAGCACAACAATACAAACGTGGAGACTTTTAGCGATCAACATTCTTATAAATGTCCACCCTCCTTCAATATCTTGGACTTCAATCTTCCTTCCGTAACCATTACTGAGTTCACTGGCAATGCAATTGCGACTCGTAAAGTGAAAAATGTTGGACAACCAGGCACCTACACACCGCGCATAGAAGCACCACAAGGGGTCACTATCGTAGTAGAGCCTAACACTTTGGTGTTCACTAAAAAGGATCAAGTGATCAACTTCAAACTTATGCTTAAAGCTAATGTAAATCTTCTTCCCAATGATTACATATTTGGTAGCTTAACATGGTCTGATGGCAAACATGTTGTTAGAAGCCCTATCGTAATAAAGGCCAAAAAGATCTAAATATAGGCCTCTTTAATGTGGTCAAGGCGGTACATAGTACGTATAACACAACAGGGAAGGGAGAGCTTGGGTTATGTACCGTTGTGGGTAGTCTGAATCTGAAGTGAATGAGATGTTTTTTACAACAATAGAAGAATTACTGAGAAGTTTCTGTAGGATGTTTCTGAAAATTTGGTGTATGATAGAACAACTGACTGAATATTGTAACTTAGTTTGATCATAATATTGCAATCAATTTCTAGGTTTTATTTGTAGATTGATCATAGTCGTGACTGTACGAGTCTATGGGTGGATGTTTTCTTCTTTTTTTGTAATTTTTTATTTATATATTATGAACCTTTTGAACTTTTCTTACTATTTGTAGACGTAGCTTAACTTTTAACTTTTCTAAAAGTTTAATTTATTTCTTGAACATATTGAAACTTTCTTATTTTGTTGCTTAATTTAATTAGTTACCATTCTTATTGAAATTTATACCTTGTTTAATCAAGTACCCCTAAACTACACCTTCGCCACCCTCGCCCCTTTAGACTACCTCGCATCACCCTTGCGTGCCTCCTCACTTCCCAGCCAGTAGCTCCCCTGCTGCATCCTCTGCTTCCCTCGCTTAGCCAAAGCGCCAACACCAAACCCCCCTTTTGCTCCTCGCTGCAGCATCCTCACCGTGATCGGCCCCCCGGCCAGCGAGCACCCACTCCCTTCCCCTCATTCTTTATCCTCCTCCTTCCCCTATCGAATAGACCCCTTCCCAGTAGTGGATCCACGAATTCAGAAGTGTGGGTTCGAATATTTTTTAAAAAAAATAAAAAAAAATTCCACTGTATAACAAAGATTTAAGTACAATACTTTTATGTATGAATAATAAGATTATTTCAATTTTAAATTCACTGGGTTCAATGATCCCGTTGAACCCTATGTGGCTCCACCACTGCCCCTTCCCCCTCCCTGCTTCCTTGTGTTTTCCTTATTTTCCCCTCTAGGATTAAATGGGTTTGGTAATTTTATTTTTTTTTGTAAAGGAAAGGAAAAGAAAGAGAGAAAAGAAAATAATGGAAAAGAAAGTAATTATACTTTTCAGTTTTTGGTATTTTTAGGGCATTTGGGAGAAATCACATGTTTGGTTAGTTAGTAAAGAAAAGGAAATAAAAGGAAAAAAGGGCAAAAAAAACCTATTAGCTTTCTTTCCTTCCAAATTGTTTCGATTTTGGGAGGAATGGAAAGGAAGGATTTGAAGGTATTCTTTCCATCCAGTTCCTCTTATTTAATTTTACCAAACATAGGAAAATGTCTTTTTTTTTCTTTCTCTTCCTTTCTTTTCCATCCAAATCCCTTCTACCAAACACACTATAAGTTACCCAAACAAAAAAATAATGATGAAAGCCTCTTATTCTATATGGATCAAAGCCCAAAACTCCTTTTACCTAAATCTGATTTTGTAGGCCCTAAACACTAAAACCCATCTATTGTGTTTTATTTTGTGAAAATGAAATATAGTTTCATTAAGCTAATTGTTTTTATTAATGGTTATGTTAATTTTTTTCATGACTTAAATGATTCTTAAGTTTCTAAAATGAGATAAGAAGTATAATAAATTTTATTTTCTATATTTAAAATAATTTGTTAAGTTATGAAAATTAAGTTGAAGCAATGTTTAAGTACTTAAAATAATTTTCTAAAACAAGTTAAAAGATATAAACTTTGATTTATAAATTCTTTTGAAATAATTAAGATTTTTTAAAGTTATATCAAGTATTTAAGTTGCTTAATTATATTATAAATAAAAAAAGAATTAATTAGGTGATTAATTTAGATCTCGTTAATGTTTTATTGTAGACTCCGATTGTATAGACGAGGAGTTTCAATAGTGTTTATCCGTTCGTAGTTTTAACTTTTGGGATACGCTTCTATATACGCAAATTTCGTAGTCTAAATAAATAAAACAAGAAATAATGTAATAAAGATAAATATATATTGATAATGTGTTGGGTACAATTTTTGTATTACAGTTTAGAATTCATCTTATTCTATTCCGCAGCTTGATGTCGGCACATGTTGATGATGACCTTGACTTGAGTGTACGACGATATTTTGTCCACGACGACCTGAATATAAGTGTTGGATGACATTTTGTAAACGTCAACCTGAGTTTGAGTTTAGAATGACGTTTATCAATGTCAACCTGAGTTTAAGTTTTTGTTTAGGTTTATTAGAATGAGGGCTGACACAGCTTAACTCTCAGTCGAATGTGTTTGAGTTTGATCTCTGAACAGTCGGCACAAATTTGATGTGCTTATTGACTACTTCTAGAGAGGATTTGCAAGAGAAATTTGATAGCTGTTGAGAATAATGATCTTCTGACCTCTTCAACTGAAGGTGTAGAGTTCAATTTATAGGAAACGAAAACCCTTCATGGACTTGGTAGTGTGGGTTTGGGCCAGTTTGTGACTTGGTAGTCTTTTCGGTTGTCCATTTAACATCTTATTTGTGCTAATAATATGGACTTCTTGTGCATACGAAGCACTGTAAGCAATTGTTCCAATTGGCTATCTGTGAGTTTAGTACTAACAATCACAGGACATTGTTCCTTATCATCCATAAAATCATATTTCAAGTAGGAGGGGAGTGGTTTAAGTTATACCTTTGTTACCTGAGGTGTAGAGGTAGAATAAACATTTTCTATTACCATAAAATCCTGTCCCTTTTCAGCATTAGGGCCCTCCAAATCAGCAATATAGGCGTCGACTTTAATATTGTTGCCTGATGGATCTCCCATAGTAAGTGCTACCTCCAAAGGGTCAGCACCAGATATCTGCGGGAATGCAGATAAAACAGCTCTGTCCACAACATCAATCTTGCAACAAGATTACTCAAGCGTAGGAGACTTCACAACATTGGTTAGTTTATATGTCACAGTATCATCACCAACACTCAAAGTCAAAGACCCAGACTTGACATCAATTACAGCACCAACAGTACAAAAAAATGGTCTACCGAAAATAGTAGGAATTTGGGCATCCTCCTCCATATCCAATACAACAAAGTCCACATGGATGTAAAACTTTCCCACCCTAACAGGAACGTCTTCTAAAAGACCTAAAGGATATTTTATAGAACGATCTGCCATTTGCAAGGTAATTTGGGTGCACTTATGTGCCCCCACATTCAGTTTCTTACAGACAGGCAATGGCATGACAGACACCTACGCACCTAAATCACACAATGTCTTATCTATAAACAGTGCACCTACATGGCAAGGGATGGAAAAACTACCGGGATCTTTCAATTTAGATGGAGATTTATTTTGCAAAACATCACTACACTCTTCAGTCAGAGCGACTCGATCTTCCCCACCAATTTTTTTTTTCTTAGTTATCATTCTTTTCAAAAACTTGGCATAAACAGGTATTTGAGAAATAAGTTATGTGAAAGGGATTGTTACCTCAAGGTTCTTGACCACAGCCAAGAACTTACCAAGTTGTTTATCGACTTTTAACTTCTGCTTCATGTGAGGAAAAGGTAGCCTTGGTGTACATAAAAGGCGTTTCTAAAACCTTTTCCTACTACTTCCCTGTCTGTTCAGCTTCCTTAGGCAATTCGACCTCAGACGTCGAATTCTTCTCCAAATCCTCGTCTACTACCTCCTTCTCCTTTCTAGGATCAACATCATCATCAATGGGCATATGAGGAGCATCATACACAGTGCCACTACGGAGTGTAACGACATTTGTTTGCTCCTTATGTATAGGCTGCCCAGGCAATTGTTCATGTTGCCTTTAAGCATTATTTCCTGCCAATTAGGCAATATAAGTCTCGAGAAGTTTGATGTGCTTCTCTTGAGCCAGCATATGCTTCTCTTGAGCTCTTTGTGCATCCTTATTACTTTTCTACATTGAAAACATCAACTTCATCAGTTCATATGTAATAGGCTCTTGTGGGGTTACATTTTATGGTGCTGGCTGAAAATTCTGTTGAGCAGGTCTTTGAAAACCAGGGGGATTTTGAACATTCCCTTGGTTTTGGTAATAGTGGGGTCTTGGGTTGTTTTGTGGAGGCTGAAGGAACTTTGTGGTTGTGGGTTCTGAACATTATTGCTTCGATAAGAGAGAAGTGGGTTATCTCTCCACCCGAGATTGTAGGTATTGGAGTATGGGTTGTTTGGTTGTCTCTGTTGAAAGGCATTAGCCTGCTCCATCTGATTCTGACCAAACTGACAATCGTGGCCAAAGTGGCCCTAAATACCAGACACCTCGCAATTTGATGAGGTAATGGGTGCAACAGCTGACATAGCATTGATGATCATAGGGGATGAAGAGGAACTAGAAGGCTTCAAATTGTAAAACTTCTGATTTAGGTACGCTAATTGAGATGCAAGTAATGAAATGGCGTCAACTTCAAGTACCTTCTTACTGTTACTCCTAGATGAGGAGTGATCATTGGCAGCAAGATTAGCTAGGAAGTCATAACCTTCATCAACTGCCTTGTTTAAAAAGGCTCCTCTTGCAGACGAATCAATAATACTCTTCATGTGGGGCTGCAGACCATTGTAGAATGTCTGCATCAGAAACCACTTGTCCATATTATGATGTGGGCACTCCCTCTGTAAGTCTCTGAATCTAGTCCACACTTCCCTCAATGTCTCATCTGGCTCTTGGGAAAACGTGGACAACTTATTTCTATTGTCTGTTGTCTTTGGGAGGGTAATAATCTTTGAGGAACGCAACAGAAATCCTCGACCATTCTGTCTCAGTGACATCTGAGCTTTGTCTCTGAGTGAAAACTCGAACAACATGGCTTTCAACTGCTCAGGTGTGACTCCTTGATGTTTGACAGTTCTGCAGAGTTATTGAAATCTTTGTAGATAATTGGCCGGATCTTTAGTAGGATGCCCACCAAACTGATTTTGATACACCATATTGATGAGTGCAGGCTTGATCTCGAAATTATTTGCAGCTATGGTAGGCATTTATGGACTAGCAGGTATGTCTTCAGGATTAGGCACCCCATAAGACTTCAGTGACTTTATCATTGGTGGTGAAAAAATCTCTAAATCGGGTTTCTCTTATTCAAACTCTTTTTAAGGTCCCAAAGTATCGATTTCCTATTTGGATATCCTGGAAATATATGTCTTCTTTTTGTATCTGGACATAAAATAGAAACAACAAGATAACCGTGAGAGTGGCCTCAATTAGAACGGGGGGTTCCAATGAGGCAAAAGAGAAGTAAGCTAAATAATCAAATAAAAACTAGAAAACTAGCCGTCTCCCCGGCAATGGCGCCAAAATTTGATAAGATAAAGTCATATCACCTAATCAAAGATAATTCCTAAAGTCCTCTAACAACAATAGTCAAGGGAAGTAGGGTCGAATCCATAAGGAGACAAAGTTTCTATATTAATATTCAATCAAATAACTACTTCAGATGAAATCAGATAGGAAAGACTGAACTACTAATTAAGCTAGAGAGAATGAGAATTAAACTAAAGGTTTAATTTATCTATGAATTAAAAGTCTAGGGCAATAGTTTGGTCCACCATGCTTATACCATTCAAGAGGTTCAAATAACTAACATCACCTAGGTTTAGAGTTGAAAGATTAGAGCAAGCGTTAAGGTTATGGTCAAGTCTCAACACTAATGATTCAACATATTGAATCATATTGAAAAGTTTTCTTGTTTTGTTCTCAACTTAAACTGATTTATATTTATTTTGAATATAAGTAAAAATCAGTTTAAGTTGAGAACAAAATAAGAAATTTTCAATATCTTAAAGTTTCGTAGGAGATATATAACATGCACACATATAGATAGACATTAATTAAACAAATATGTTACCAACAATATATACCAAATACTGAAATATAAATATAAGGATAACTTTTTTTACTAAATATATAATATTATTTAAACAATTGTTAATATTATCTAAATATATTACACCAATAATATGTATACATAAAACTAAATGAACATAATACTAGTCTAATAATACCATTCTACTTTAGTCTTATTTTCTGTCGTAACATTGCATTAATTAAAATATTAATTAGGGATTAAGTAGGGTTAGGATTTTGTCTCGATTTGTATGTTATGCTATGTGTACGGGTAAATTAGCTGGATTAAAGTTTTTAAAGTTCATTTTGGTCTAATTTGAGGTCAAAATTAACAAATAGCATCATTGTAACATAAATTGGACCCTTAAGGGGCTAAAGTAACCCCCAAGACCTTATTCGAGCATTTTTTATAGCAAGTAAACCAAAACACGTAAAATGAGATAAACTCTTATAACCCTATTCTACTTCTTAATTAACATTTTACTTAAAGGAATTCTATGATATAGAATCAGATCAAATTACAATAGTACCATGTAGAATTCTAAGAAAATAGTGGTACCACATAGAAAAGTTCGTACCATATGGAATATCCCAAACATAATAACAACCATTAGATCTTTGAATTAAACAGATTAGGGTCATTGATTATCTTAAGAAGTGGTTACACTTAACAATAAGTTAACACCGTTAGTTTGGAGGTACATAAATTGAACCTATTGGCAAACGTTAGGTACCTAAAATGATAATTTTTCTATTATGGAAATATGATTAAAGTAGCATAGTAACATACAATCCTAATCATAAGTCATAACAAAACAACTTTAAAAATAACAAAAATAAAAAAAATGGAAAATGTATCACCTTAAGTAATTTAATCAAACGTTCTTCTTCTTCAACCTCTTTAACATGCAATGACCACCTCTCCTAATCCCAACAATCAACTCCATATCCAACTTCTCATATTTCGCCACAACTTCATTCTTGTTCTGCGAAGATTTAAACCGCGAATTAACAAACTCTTCAAGCGCCTCAGCACCCGAGCTCAGAAAATGATGTGTTTCTGCCAAGAAACTTGAGATGAAATGATGCATGATTTGGGGATGATCACGTGCAATCTTGGCTGGAATCACGTGTCAGCTGGGATGAACTGTTGATATCATGGATTTATATAGAGTTTTTCCCTTTATTTAGGAGCTAAATTGTGCGTCATTGGAGCTCTTCGGCGCTATTTTGTGCTAATTACTCTATAGAGTTGTGGTTTTGTTGTTTTATGTTGAATTGCAGGTTTTAGGGAGTTTTCTCCTTATTTCCGACCTATTTGGAAGCAACCGCACCTTTAAGAGTTGTTACAAGGCACGTTCAAGTCCTTACGAGCATGTTTATTTGCTTTAGGAGGTTCTCGAGGCTTTAGACTTGATCACCGAGCTCAAACCGCAAAGTAAAGCTAAAGAAGCAAATCAGTGGAGTTGACCCGTGTTTTGATCTGGGAGAATATGGCCCGATCGGACGAAGATTATTGCATTGGGTGTTGGGGTTGCGGACCCGATCGGGCAGGTATGGCCCAACCCAATCGGGCGAGCCCAGCATTGGTGTTGGTTCGTTGTTGCTGGCGTGCGAAGAAGGATGGAGTTAGCCTGGATTTGGCTGAACCCGATAGGGTAATGATGGCCGATGCCATCGGGTAAGGCCCAATCCTCCATTTTGCTGCTGCTGCATTTTGGGCGAGAAAATTTGTTGCTGGGTTGTTGTTTGACTTGGCCCGATCAGGTGGGCTATTGGCCCTATCGGGTAGCGGGAACGCAGAGCCCAAATTCTATCATTTAATTCCGTTTTTAATTAGATTTTAGAGGTTATTATAAATAGCTAAACTCATTTATTTTAGAGACATCTTTATTTTCCAGCACTAGTTTAGTACAAAGAAGACAAGAACCTGGTTTAGTACCTCAAAGATGGTGTGAAAATGGTTATGGTGGTGGCGTGGTGGCGTGGTGGCTCTCTTAGTGGTTCGCCATCCTTTACAACTTCCCTTTTTTCTTCCCTCATGAAACTAAAACCCTACCCCTTAGTGGTTATCAATTTTCTGAAATTGGGTTAGGAATTTTATGTATTGAAGGCTCTAATGTCCTTTTCCCCCTCTTACTTACCGAAAAACTATTGGGACGACCTTAGAGGCCACAACTTCTCCCGACCATTTTCGTCTCCCTTTCTTATCTCCTCGCCTCTCATGTTCTTCTTTTTGTTCGCCACCTGGGTCACGGCTTGAGCTCGCCTGAGAGAACCCACCGAAGCCGCCTTTCCTTTCTCCTTCGCCTCCCTCTTTCTGGTTTCCCTCTGCTTCTCCTTTTCTCTTCCTTCTCTCTGTTTATTTCTTTCCATTCCTTAGTTCTCGTTTTTCCTTCTACAGAAGAAACAAACCTTTTTTCCTCTTTTTTTCTCTTTATTTTCCCCTTTAAATATAATCCAACTCCTTCTTCATTTATTTATTTTCTCCCATACACACATACACACACATACACACACACACACACACACACACACACACACACACATACACAAACACACACACACACATTTTTCTTTAGATTTCAACAATTCTTGAAAATCTATATGTTTAGTGACCCCCGGTACACGCCCGGGAGGCATTTTTTGGTGAATTTTTGAAACCTTTCTAAAAAGGCAAAATCGAACCTGTCAAAGGCTTTTTAACTACCACTATTGGACGCCCTGGGAGAATAATGTGCTTTACAGTCCTATTTTCTGATAAATCAAACATATTATAAAAAATCCTCCGAGTTACTGAACCGAGGTACACGCCTGAATGTAATTTTGGTGATTTCTTAAAATCAAACTAAGGATGACTCTTCTGGTTGCCAAGTGGACTTAAGGTTCCTATGCATTGATATCTAGATGGTCCAAGTTCATTGTGACGCTATTTTTCTGAAGATTTCAACAATTCGATAAAATCTCTATGTTTAGTGACCCCCGGTACACGCCCGTGAGGCATTTTTAGTGATTACTTGAAACCATTCTAAAAGGGAAAATCGAACCTCTGGAAGGCTTTAGTTTCCACTATTAGTCACCCTGGGGTCGAATGTGCTTTACAGTACCATTTTTTGACAAATAAAACATATTTTCAAAATCCTCCGAGTTAATGAACAGGGGTACACGCCTGTGTATTAATTCTGAGATTTTTTAAAATCAAACTAAGGATTCCTCTTCTTAACCCCAAGTAGACTTATGGTTACTAAGCATTTTTTTCTAGACAGTCGAATTTCATTTTGACGCCATTTTTCTTTAGAGTTCAACAATTCTTGAAAATCTTTATGTTTAGTGACCCCCAGGACACGCCTGTGAGGCATTTTTGGTGAATTTTTGAAACCTTTTTAAAAAGGCAAAATAGAACCTGTGAAAGGCTTTTACTACTACTATTGGGCGCCCTGGGGGAATAATGTGCTTTATAGTCTCATTTTATGAGAAATCAAACATATTTTAAAAAATCCTCTGAGTTAGTGAACTGGGGTACACGCCTGAGTGTAATTTTGGTTATTTCTTAAAATCAAACTAAGGATGCCTCTTCTGGTTGCCAGGTAGACTTAAGGTTCCTATGCATTGATATCTAGATAGTCCAAGTTCATTGTGACGCTATTTTTCTAAAGATTTCAACAATTCGATAAAAGCTCTATGTTCAGTGACCCCCGGTACACACCCGTGAGGCATTTTTAGTGATTACTTCAAACCATTCTAAAAGGGAAAATCAAACTTGTGGAAGGCTTTAGTTTCCACGATTAGGCACCCTGGGGGTCAAATGTGCTTTATAGTACCATTATTTGATAATTAAAACATATTTTCAAAATCCTCCGAGTTAGTGAATCGGGGTACACGCCTGTGTATTTATTCTGAGATTTCTTAAAATCAATCTAAGGATTCCTCTTCTTGAACCCAAGTAGACTTAAGGTTACTAAGCATTGATTTCAAGACTGTCGAATTTCATGTTGACGCCATTTTTCTTTAGAGTTCAAAAATTCTTGAAAATCTTTATGTTTAGTGACCCCCGGTACACGCCCGTGAGGCATTTTTGGTGAATTTTTGAAAACTTTCTAAAAAGGCAAAATCGAACCTGTGAAAGGCTTTAACTATCACTATTGCGCGCCCTGGGGGAATAATGTTCTTTACAGTCCTATTTTCTGAGAAATCAAACATATTTTAAAAAATCCTCCGAGTTACTGAACCGGGGTACACGCCTGAGTGTAATTTTGGTGATTTCATAAAATCAAACTAAGGATGCCTCTTCTGGTTGCCAAGTAGACTTAAGGTTCCTATGCATTGATATCTAGATGGTCCAAGTTCATTGTGACGCTATTTTTCTAAAGATTTCAACAATTCGATAAAATCTCTATGTGTAGTGACCCTCGATACACGCTCGTGAGGCATTTTTAGTGATTACTTCAAACCATTCTAAAAGGGAAAATCGAACATGTGGAAGGCCTTAGTTCCACTATTAGGCACCCTGGGGTTCAAATGTGCTTTACAATACCAATTTTTTTAAAATATAACATATTTTCAAAATCCTCCGAGTTAGTAAACCGGGGTACACGTCTCTGTATTAATTATGAGATTTCTTAAAATCAAAATAAGGATTCCTCTTCTTGACCCCAAGTAGACTTAAGGTTACTAAGCATTGATTTATAGACAGGCGAATTTCATTTTGACGCCATTTTTCTTTAGAGTTCAACAATTCTTTAAAATCTTTATGTTTAGTGACCCCGTTACGCCTGTGAGGAAATTTGGTGAATTTTTAAAACCTTTCTAAAAAGGCAAAATCGAACCTGTGAAAAGCTTTAATTACCACTATTGGGCGCCTTAGGGGAATAATGTGCTTTAAAGTCCTATTTCCTGAGAAATTAAACATTTTAAAAAATCCTCCGAGTTACTGAACCAGGGTACACGCCTGAGTTTAAATTTGGTAATTTCTTAAAATTAAACTAAGGATGCCCCTTCTGGTTGCCAAGTAGACTTAAGGTTCTGATACATTAATATCTAGATGGTCCAAGTGCATTGTGACAATATTTTTTAAAGATTTCAACAACTCGATAAAATCTCTATGTTCAGTAACACCCGGTACACACCCGTAAGCCATTTTTAGTGATTACTTCAAACCATTCTAAAAGGGAAAATCGAACATGTGGAAGGCTTTAGTTTCCACTATTAGGCAGCCTGGGGTTCAAATGTGCTTTACAGTACCTTTTTTGATAAATAAAACATTTTCAAAATTCTCCGAGTTAGTGAACCGGGGTACACGCTTGTGTATTAATTTTGAGATTTCTTAAAATTAAACTAAGTATTCCTCTTCTTGACCCCAAGTACACTTAAGGTTACTAAGCATTGATTTCTAAACAGTTGAATTTCATTTTGACTCCATTTTTCTTTAGAGTTCAATAATTCTTGAAAATCTATATGTTTAGTGACCCCCGGTACACGCCAGTGAGGCATTTTTGGTGAACTTTTGAAACCTTTCTAAAAAGGCAAAATCGAACGTGTGAAAGGCTTTAACTACCACTATTGGGCGCCCTGGGCGAAGAATGTGCTTTACAGTACTATTTTCTGAGAAATCAAACATATTTTAAAAAATCCTTCGAGTTGGTGAACCGGGGTACACGCCTGAGTTTAATTTTGGTAATTTCTTAAAATTAAACTAAGGATGCCCCTTATGGTTCCCAAGTAGACTTAAGGTTCCTATGCATTAATATCTAGATGGTCGAAGTTCATCGTGACGCTATTATTCTAAAGATTTCAACAATTCGATGAAATCTCTATGTTCAGTGACCCCCGGTACACGCCCGTGAAGCATTTTTAGTGATTACTTCAAACCATTCTAAAAAAAATCAAACATGTGGAAGGCTTTAGTTTCCACTATTAGGCACCCTGGGGGTCAAATGTGCTTTACAATACCATTTTTTGATAATTAAAACATATTTTCAAAATCCTCCGAGTTAGTGAACCGGGTTACACACCTGTGTCTTATATCTGAGATTTCTTAAAATCAAACTAAGGATTCCTCTTCTTGAACCCAAGTAGACTTAAGGTTACTAAGCATTGATTTCAAGACTGTCAAATTTCATGTTGACGCCATTTTTCTTTAGAGTTCAAAAATTATTGAAAATCTTTATGTTTAGTGACCCCCGGTACACGCCCGTGAGGCATTTTTGGTGAATTTTTGAAACCTTTTTAAAAAGGCAAAATCGAACCTGTGAAAGGATTTAACTACCACTATTGCGCGCCCTGGGGGAATAATGTGCTTTACAGTCCTATTTTCTGAGAAATCAAAAATATTTTAAAAAATCCTCCGAGTTACTGAACTGGGGTACACGCCTGAGTGTAATTTTGGTGATTTCATAAAATCAAACTAAGGATGCCTCTTCTGGTTGCCAAGTAGATTTAAGGTTCCTATGCATTGATATCTAGATGGTCCAAGTTCATTGTGACGCTATTTTTCTAAAGATTTCAACAATTCGATAAAATCTCTATGTTCAGTGACCCTCGGTACACGCTCGTGAGGCATTTTTAATGATTACTTGAAACCATTCTAAAATGGAAAATCGAACCTGTGGAAGGCTTTAGTTTCCACTATTGGGCACCCTGGGGTCAAATGTGCTCAACAGTACCATTTTTTGACAAATAAAACATATTTTCAAAATCCTCCGAGTTAGTGAACCAAGGTACACGCCTGTGTATTAATTTTTAGATTTCGTAAAATCAAACTAAGGATTCCTCACGCCCCGGCCACGTCCCAGGGCCCGGACTCGGATCTTGCCCAAAAATGTTTCTGGGCCTCCTTGGGCCATACGAGGCCATTTGGAACCTTAACATGCCCCAAAACCGGGCACCGAATGCCTTCGAATCCCACATCCGTAAATCCGACTAATACCGATAACCGACTCAGGAGGCCATTTAGAGGCCCTTTTGGGGCTTGAAACCCCCAAAATTTACAGTGACCCTATTGGGACCCCCGGGAAAGCACCCGTCAAAAAAACCACACTGCCCGAAAATGTTCTGATTTACCGATTTTCACGAACTATTAATCACGCCCCGGCCACGTCTTGGAGCCCAGAGTCGGATCATGCCCAAAAAAAATTTAGGACGTCCTTGGGCCATATGGGGCCCTTTGGAACCTTAACATGCCCCAAAACCAGGCACCGGATGCCTTCAAATCCCACCTCCGTAATTCCGACTAATACCGATAAGCGACTCGGGAGGCCATTTAGAGGCCCTATTAGGGATTGAAGCCCCCCAAAATTTACAAAGACCCTATTGGGACCCCTGGGAAAGCACCCGTCAAAAAAAATCACCATGCTCGAAAATGTTCCGATTTACAGGTTTTCGTGGACTATTACTCACGCCCCGGCCACGTCCTGGGGCCCAGAGTCGGATCTTGCCCAAAGTTTTTTATGGGCCTCCTCGGGCCATATGAGGCCCTTTGGAACCTTAACATTCCTCAAAATCGGGCACCGGATGCCTTCTAATTCCACCTCCGTAATTCCGACCAATACCGATAAGCGACTCGGGAGACCATTTAGAGGCCCTTTTGGGGCTTGAAGCCCCCAAAAATTTACAGTGACCCTATTGGGACCCCCAGGAAGGCACATGTCAAATAAACCACCCTGCCCGAAAATGTTCCGATTTACCGGTTTTCGTGGACTATGACTCACGTCCCGGGGCCCAGAGTCGGATCATGCCCAAAAAAATTTTTGGGATTCCTTAGGCCATATAAGGCCCTTTGGAACCTTAACATTCCCCAAATCCAGGCACCGGATACCTTCTAATCCCACCTTCGTAATTCCTACTAATACCGATATGCGACTCGGGAGGCCATTTAGAGGCCCTTTTCAAGCTTCAAGCCCCCCAAAATTTACAGTGACCCTATTGGGACCCCCAAGGCACCTGTCAAAAAAAACCACCCTGCCCGAAAATGTTTCGATTTATCGGTTTTCGTGGACTATTACTCACGCCCCGGCCAAGTCCTGGGGCCTTGAGTCGGATCATGCCCAAAAACATTTTTGGGCCTCCTTGGGCCATATGGGGCCCTTTGGAACCTTAACATGCCCAAAAATCGGGCACCGGATGCCTTCCAATCCCACCTCCGTAATTCCTACCAATACCGATAACCGACTCGTGAGGCCATTTAGAGGCCTTTTTGGGGCTTGAAGCTCCCCAAAATCTACAGAGACCCTATTGGGATCCCCGGGAAGGCACCCGTCAAAAAATATCACCATTCCCTAAAAATGTTCCGATTTACCGCTTTTCGTGGACTATTCCTCACGCCCCGGCCACGTCCCGGGGCCCGGAGTCGGATCTTGCCCAAAAAAATTATTGGGCCTCCTTGTGCCATATGGGGCCCTTTGTAACCTTAACATGCCCAAAAATCGAACACCGGATTCCTTCCAATCACACCTCCATAATTCCGACCAGTACCGATAACCGGCTCGGGAGGCCATTTAGAGGCCCTTTTGGGGCTTGAAGCCCCCAAAATTTACAGAGACCCTATTGGAACCCCCAGGAACGCACCTGTCAAAAAAAAACCACCCTGCCGGAAAATGTTCTGATTTACCTGTTTTCGTGGACTATTACTCACGCCCCGGACACGTCCCGGGGCCTGGAGTCGGATCAAGCCCAAAAAACTTTTAGGGCCTCCTTGAGCCATATGGGGCCCTTTGGAACCTTAACATGCCCCAAAATCATGCACCAGATACCTTCCAATCCAACCTCTATAATTTCGACCAATACCAATAACCGACTCGGGAGGCCCTATTGGGGCTTGAAGCCCCCCCAAAAATTACAGAGACCCTTTTGGGACCCCCGGGACGGCACCCGTAAAAAAAATCACCCTGCCCGAAAATGTTCCGATTTACCCGTTTTCGTGGACTAATACTCACGCCCCGTCCACGTCCCAGGGCCCGGAGTCGTATAGTGCCCATAATTTTTTTTGGGCCTCCTTGGGTCATATGAGGCCCTTTGGAACCTTAACATGCCCAAAATCATGCACCAGATGCCTTCTAATCCTACCTCCGTAATTCGACCAATACCGATAACCGACTCGGGAGGTCATTTAGAGGCCCTTTTCGGGCTTGAAGCCCCCCCAAAATTTACCGTGACCCTATTGGGACCCCCGAGAAAGCACCCGTCAAAAAAAACCACACTGCCCGAAAATGTTCTGACTTACAGGTTTTCGCAGACTATTAATCACGCCCCGGCCACGTCCCGGGGGCCAAAGTCGGATAATGCCCAAAAAAAATTTAGGGCCTCCTTGGGCCATATGGTGCCTTTGGAACCTTAACATGCCCCAAAATCGGGCACCGGATGCCTTCCAATCGCACCACCGTAATTCCGACCAATACGGATAACCAACTCGGGAGGCCATTTAGAGGCCGTTTTGGGGCTTGGAGCCCCCGAAAATTTACAGTAACCCTATTGGGAACCCCGGGAAGGCACCCGTCAAAAAAAAACCACCCTGCCAGAAATTGTTCTGATTTACCGGTTTTCGTGGACTATTACTCACGTCCCGGCCACGTCCCAGGGCCCGGCTTTGGATCTTGCCCAAAAAAAAATTTGGGCCTCCCTGGTCCATATGGGGCCCTATGGAACCTTAACATGCCCAAAATCGGGCACCGGATTCCTTCCAATCACACCTCCATAATTCCGACCATTACCGATAACCGGCTTGGGAGGCAATTTAGAGGCCCTTTTGGGGCTTGAAGCCCCCCAAAATTTACAGAGACCCGATTGGGACCCCGGGAATGCACCTGTAAAAAAAACCTCCTTGCCCGAAAATATTCTGATTTGCCGGTTTTCGTGGACTATTACTCACGCCCCGGCCACGTCCAGGGGCCCGGAGTCGGATCATGCCCAAAAAAGTATTAGGGCCTCCTTGGGAGATATGGGGTCCTTTGGAACCTTAACATGCCCCAAAACCGGGCACCGGATGCCTTCTTATCCCACATCCGTAAATCCGACTAATACCGATAACCGACTCGGGAGGCCATTTAGAGGCCCTTTTGGGGCTTGAAGCCCCCAAAATTTACAGAGACCCTATTGGGATCCCTGGGAAAGCACCCGTCAAAAAAATCACCATGCTCAAAAATGTTCCGATTTACAGGTTTTCGTGGACTATTACTCACGCCCCGGCCACGTCCTAGGGCCCGGAGTCGGATCTTGCCCAAAGTTTATTTTGGGCCTTCTCGGACCATATGAGGCCCTTTAGAACCTTAACATTCCCCAAAATCGGGCACCAGATGACTTCTAATCCCACCTCCGTAATTCCGACCAATACCAATAAGCGACTCGGGAGGCCATTTAGAGGCCCTTTTGGGGCTTGAAGCCCCCCAAAATTTACCGTAACCCTATTGGGACCCCTAGGAAGGCACCTGTCAAATAAACCACCCTGCCCAAAAATGTTCCGATTTACCGGTTTTCATGGACTATTACTCACGCCACGGCCACGTCCAGGGGCCTAGAGTCGGATCTTGCCCAAAAAAGATTTTGCACGTTCTTGGGCCATATGGGGCCCTTTGGAACCTTAACATGCCAAAAACGGGCACTGAATGCCTTCCAATCCGGCAATCCCACCTCTGTAATTCCGAACAATACCGATAACCGACTTGTGAGGATATTTAGAGGCCCTTTTGGGGCTTGAAGCCCCCAAAAATTTACAAAGACCCTATTGGGACCCCCGGGAATGGAGCCGTAAAAAAAATCACCCTGCCCGAAAATGTTCCGATTTACCGGTTTTCGTAGACTATTACTCACGCCCCGGTCACGTCCCAGGGCCCGGAGTCGACTCTTGCCCAAAATTTTATCGGCCTCCTTGGGCCATATGAGGCCCTTTGGAACCTTAACATGCCCCAAAATCGGGCACCGGATGCCTTCTAATCCCACCTCCGTAATTCCGACCAATAATGATAACCGACTCGGGAGGCCATTTAGAGGCCCTATTAGGGCTTGAAGCCCCCCAAAATTTACACTGACCCTATTGGGACCCCCACGAAAGCACCCGTCAAAAAAAACCACACTGCCCGAAAATGTTCTGATTTACCGGTTTTCGCGGACTATTAATCACGTCCCGGCCACGTCCCTAGGCTCGGAGTCGGATCATGCTCAAAAACATTTTAGGGCCTCCTTGGGCCATATGGGGCCCTTTGGAACCTTAACGTGCCCCAAATCGGGCACCGGATGCCTTCCAATCCCACCTCCGTAATTCCGACTAATACCGATAACCGACTCGGGAGGCCATTTAGAGGCCCTTTTGGAGCTTGAAGCCCCCCAAAATTTACAGAGACCCTATTGGGACCCCCGGGAAGGCACCCGTCAAAAAAAATCACCGTGCCCGAAAATGTTCCGATTTACCGGTTTTCGTGGACTATTACTCAATCCTCAGCCACGTCCCGGGGCCCGGAGTCGGATCTTACCCAAAAAAAAATTTTGGGCCTCCTCGGGCCATATGAGTCCCTTTGGAACCTTAACATTCCCTAAAATCGGGCACCGGATGCCTTCTTATCCCACCTCCGTAATTCCGACCAATACCGATAACCGACTCGGGAGGCCATTTAGAGGCCCTTTTGGGCTTGAAGCCCCCTAAAATTTACAGTGACCTTATTGGCACCCCCCGGAAAGGCACCGGTCAAAAAAAATCACCGTTCCCGAAAATGTTTCGATTTACCGGTTTTCGTGGACTATTACTCAAGCCCCGGCCACGTCCTGGGGCCTGGAGTCGGATCTTGCCCAAAAAGTTTTTTGGGCCTCCTTGGGCCATATGTGGCCCTTTGAAACCTTAACTTGCCCAAAAATCGGGCACCGGATGCCTTCCAATCCTACCTTCGTAATTCCGACCAATACCGATAACCGACTCGTGAGGCCATTAGAGGCCCTTTTGGGGCTTGAAGCCCCCCCAAAATTTACAGAGACCCTATTGGGATCCGCGGGAAGGCACCCCTAAAAAAAACCACCTTGCCCGAAAATGTTCCGATTTACTGGTTTTCGTGGACTATTACTCACGCCCCGGCCACGTCCCAGAGCCAGGAGACGGATCTTGACGAAAAATATTTTTGGGCCATATGAGGCCCTTTGGAACGTTAACATGACCCAAAACCGAGCAGCGGATGCCTTCTAATCCCACCTCCGTAATTCCGACTTATACAGATAACCGACTCGGGAGGCCATTTAGAGGCCTTTTTGGTTCTTGACGTCCCCCAAAATTTACAGTGACCCTATTGGGACCCCCGGAAAGGCACTCGTCAAAAAAACCACCCTGCCCGAAAATGTTCCGATTTACCGGTTTTGGTGGACTATTACTCACGCCCCTGCCACGTCTCGGGGCCCGGAGTCGGATCTTGCCCAATAATATTTTTTGAGCCTCCTTGGACCATATGGCCCCTTTGGAACCTTAATATGTTCAAAAATCGGGCACCGGATGCCTTCCAATCCCACCTCTGTAATTCCGACTAATACCGATAACCGACTCGGGATGCCATTTTGGGGCTTGAAGCCGCCCTAAATTTACAGAGACCCTATTGGGACCCCCGTGTCAAAAAAAATCACCATGCCCGAAAATGTTCCGATTTACCCGTTTTCGTGGAATATTACTCACGCCCCAGCCACGTCCTGGGCCCCGAGTCGGATCTTGCCAAAAAACTTTTTTGGTCCTCCTTGGGCCATATTGGACCCTTTGGAACCTTAACATGCCCCAAAATCGGGCACCGGATGCCTTCTAATCCCACATCCGTAATTCCGACTAATACCGATAACCGACTCGGGAGGCCATTTAGAGACCCTTTTGGAGCTTGAAGCCCCCCAAAATTTACAGAGACCCTATTGGGATCCGCGGGAAGGCACCCGTCAAAAAAAATCATCGTGCCCGAAAATGTTTCGATTTAACTGTTTCCTTGAACTATTATTCACGCCCCGGCCACGTCTCAGGGCCGGAGTCGGATCTTTCCCAAAAAAAAATTTGGGCGTCCTCGGTCGATATGAAGCCCTTTGGAACATTAACATTCCCCAAAATCGGGCAACGGATGCCTTCTAATCCCACCTCCGTAATTCCGACGAATACCGATAAGCGACTCGGGAGGCCATTTAGAGGCCTTTTTGGGTCTTGAAACCCCCCAAAATTTAAAGTGACCCTATTGGGACTCCCGGGAAGGCACCGGTAAAAAAAAACCACCCTGTCCGAAAATGTTCCGATTTACCGGTTTTCGTGGACTATTACTCACGCCCCGACCACATCCCGGGGCCAGGAGTCGGATCTTGCGAAAAAAAAATTTAGGGCCTCCTTGGGCCATATGTGGCCCTTTGAAACCTTAACATGCCCAAAAATCGGGCACCAGATGCCTTCCAATCCCACCTCCGTAATTCCGACCAATACCGATAACCGACTCGTGAGGCCATTCAGAGGCCCTTTTGGGGCTTGGAGCCCCCTTAAATTTACAGAGACCCTATTGGGACCCACGGAAAGGCACCCGTCAAAAAAATCATCGTTCCCGAAACTGTTCTGAGTTACTCGTTTTCGTGGACTATTACTCACGCCCCGGCCATGTCTTGGGGCCCGGAGTCGGATCTAGCCCAAAAAAATTTTTGGGCCTCCTTGGGCCATATGGGGCCCTTTGGAACCTTAACATGCCCCAAAATCGAGCACCGGAAGCCTTTCAATCCAACCTCCGTAATTCCGACTAATACCGATAACCGACTCGGGAGGCCATTTAGAGGCCCTTTTGGAGCTTGAAGCCCCCCAAAATTTACAGAGACCCTATTGGGACACCCGGGAAGGCACCCGTCAAAAAGAATCACCGTGCTCGAAAATGTTCCGATTTACCGGTTTTCGTGGACTATTACTCACTCCTCAGCCACGTCCCGGGGCCCGGAGTCGGATCTTGCCCAAAAAAAATTTTGGGCCTACTCGGGCCATATGAGTCCCTTTGGAACCTCAACATTCCCTAAAATCGGGCACCGGATGCCTTCTTATCCCAACTCCGTAATTCCGACCAATACCGATAAGCGACTCGGGAGGCCATTTAAAGGTCCTTTTGGGCTTGATGCCCCCCAAAATTTATAGTGACTTTATTGGGACCCCCGGGAAGGCACCGGTAAAAAAAACCACCCTGCCCGAAACTGTTCCAATTTACATGTTTTCGTGGACTACTACTCACGCCCCGGCCACGTCCCGGGGCCTGGAGTCGGATCTTGCCCAAAAAGTTTTTTGGGCCTCCTTGGGCCATATGTGGCCCTTTGAAACCTTAACTTGCCCAAAAATCGGGCACCGGATGCCTTCCAATCCCACCTCCGTAATTTCGACCAATACCGATAACCGACTCGTGAGGCCATTAGAGGCCCTTTTGGGGCTTGAAGCCCTTCAAAATTTACAGAGACCCTATAAGGTCCCGCATAAAGGCACCCGTAAAAAAAAACCACCTTGCCCAAAAATGTTCCGATTTACTGGTTTTCGTGGACTATTACTCACGCCCCGGCCACGTCCCAGGGCCAGGAGATGGATCTTGACCAAAAATATTTTTGGGCCATATGAGGCCTTTGGAACGTTAACATGCCCCAAAACCGAGCACCGGATGCCTTCTAATCCCACCTCCGTAATTCCGACTTCTACAGATAACCGACTCGGGAGGCCATTTAGAGGCCTTTTTGGTTCTTGACGTCCCCCAAAATTTACAGTGACCCTATTAGGACCCCCGGAAAGGCACTCGTCAAAAAAACCACCCTGCCCGAAAATGTTCCGATTTACCGGTTTTGATGGACTATTACTCACGCCCCTGCCACGTCTCGGGGCCCGGAGTCGGATCTTGCCCAATAATATTTTTTGGGCCTCCTTGGACCATATGGCCCCTTTGGAACCTTAATATGTTCAAAAATCGGGCACCGGATGCCTTCCAATCCCACCTCTGTAATTCCGACTAATACCGATAACTGACTCGGGATGCCATTTTGAGGCCATTTTGGGGCTTGAAGCCGCCCTAAATTTACAGAGACCCTATTGGGACCCCCGTATCAAAAAAATCACCATGCCCGAAAATGTTCCGATTTACCCGTTTTCGTGGAATATTACTCACGCTCAAGCCACGTCCTGGGCCCCGAGTCGGATCTTGCCAAAAAACTTTTTTGGTCCTCCTTGGGCCATATTGAGCCCTTTGGAACCTTAACATGCCCCAAAATCGGGCACTGGATGCCTTCCAATCCCACATCCGTAATTCCGACTAATACCGATAACCGACTCGGGAGGCCATTTAGAGGCCCTTTTGGAGCTTAAAGCCCCCAAAATTTAAAGAGACCCTATTGGGATCCGGGGAAGGCACCCGTCAAAAAAAATCACCGTGCCCGAAAATGTTTCGATTTAACTGTTTCCTTGAACTATTACTCACGCCCCGGCCACGTCTCAGGGCCCGGAGTCGGATCTTTCCCAAAAAAAAATTTGGGCCTCCTCGGTCGATATGAGGCCCTTTGGAACATTAACATTCCTAAAATAGGGCAGCGGATGCCTTCTAATCCCACCTCCGTAATTCCGACGAATACCGATAAGCGACTCGGGAGGCCATTTAGAGGCCTTTTTGGGTCTTGAAACCCCCCAAAATTTAAAGTGACCCTATTGGGACCCCCGGGAAGGCACCGGTAAAAAAAACCACCATGTCCGAAAATGTTCCGATTTACCGGTTTTCGTGGACTATTACTCACGCCCCGACCACGTCCCGGGGCCTGGAGTCGGATCTTGCCAAAAAAAAATTTAGGGCCTCCTTGGGCCATATGTGGCCCTTTGAAACCTTAACATGCCCAAAAATCGGGCACCAGATGCCTTCCAATCCCACCTCCGTAATTCCGACCAATACCGATAACCGACTCGTGAGGCCATTCAGAGGCCCTTTTGGGGCTTGAAGCCCCCCTTAAATTTACAGAGACCCTATAAGGACCCACGGAAAGGCACCCGTCAAAAAAATCATCGTTCCCGAAAATGTTCCGAGTTACCCGTTTTCGTAAACTATTACTCACGCCCCGGCCATGTCTTGGGGCCCGGAGTCGGATCTTGCCCAAAAATTTTTTTGGGCCTCCTTGGGCCATATGGGGCCCTTTGGAACCTTAACATGCCCCAAAATCGATCACCGAAAGCCTTCCAATCCAACCTCCGTAATTCCGACTAATACCGATAACCGACTCGGGAGGCCATTTAGAGGCCGTTTTGGAGCTTGAAGCCCCCCAAAATTTACAGAGACCCTATTGGGACCCCCAGGAAGGCACCCGTCAAAAAGAATCACCGTGCCCGAAAATGTTCCGATTTACCGGTTTTCGTGGACTATTACTCACTCCTCAGCCACGTACCGGGGCCCGGAGTCGGATCTTGCCCAATAAAATTTTTGGGCCTACTCGGGCCATATGAGTCCCTTTGGAACCTCAACATTCCCTAAAATCGGGCACCGGATGCCTTCTTATCCCACCTCCGTAATTCCGACCAATACCGATAAGCGACTCGGGAGGCCATTCAGAGGCCCTTTTGGGCTTGAAGCCCCCCAAAATTTATAGTGACCTTATTGGGACCCCCGGGAAGGCACCGGTATAAAAAACCACCCTCCCCGAAAATGTTCCGATTTACCCGTTTTCGTGGACTATTACTCACGCCCCGGCCACGTCCTGGGCCCCGAGTCGGATCTTGCCCAAAAACTTTTTTGGTCCTCCTTGGGCCATATTGGGCCCTTTGGAACCTTAACATGCCCCAAAATCGGGCACCGGATGCCTTCCAATCCCTCATCCGTAATTCCGACCAATACCGATAACCGGCTCGTGAGGCCATTTAGAGGCCCTTTTGGAGCTTGAAGCCCCCCAAAATTTACAGAGACCCTATTGGGTCCCTCAGAAAGGCACCCGTAAAAAAAACAACCTTGCCCGAAAATGTTCCGATTTACTGGTTTTCGTGGATTATTACTCACGCCCCCGGCCACGTCCCAGGGCCAGGAGACGGATCTTGACCAAAAATATTTTTGGGCCATATGAGGCCCTTTGGAACGTTAACATGCCCCAAAACCGAGCACCGGATGCCTTCTAATCCCACCTCCATAATTCCGACAGATACAGATAACCGACTCGTGAGGCCATTTAGAGGCCCTTTTGGGGCTTGAAGCCCCCAAAATTTACAGTGACCCTATTGGGATCCCCGGGAAGGCACTCGTCAAAAAAACCACCCTACCCGAAAATGTTCCAATTTACCGGTTTTGGTGGACTATTTCTCATGCCCCAGCCACGTCTCGGGGCCCGGAGTCGGATCTTGCCCAAATGTTTTTTTGGGCCTCCTTGGACCATATGGGCCCCTTTGGAACCTTAACGTGCCCCAAAATCGGATACCAGATGCCTTCCAATCCCACCTCCGTAATTCCGACCAATACCGATAACCGACACGGGAGGCCATTTCGAGGCCCTATTGGGGCTTCAAGCCCCCCAAAATTTACAGAGACCCTATTGGGACCCCCGGGAAGGCACCCGTCAAATAAAATCACCAAGCTCCAAAATGTTCCGATTTACTTGTTTTCGTGGACTATTACTCACGCGCCGGCAACGTCCCAGGGCCTGGAGTCAGATCTTGCCCCAAATCATTTTTGGGCCTCCTTGGGCCATATGAGGCCCTTTGGAACCTTAACATGCCCCAAAAACGGGCACCGGATGCCTTCTAATCCCACCTCCGTAATTCCGACCAATACCGATAACCGACTCGGGGGCCATTTAGAGGCTTTTTGGGGCTTGAAGCCACCCAAAATTTACAGTGACCCTATTGGGACCCCCGGGAAGGCACCCGTAAAAAAGACCACCCTGCCCCAAAATCGAGCACCGGTTGCCTCTTAATCCCACCTCCGTGATTCCGACCAATACCGATAAGCGACTCGGGAGGCCATTCAGAGGCCCTTTTGGGGCTTGAAGCCCCCAAAATTTAGAGAGACCCTATTGGGACCCCCGTGAAGGCACCCGTCAAAAAAAATCGCCGTGCCCGAAAATGTTCCGATTTACCCGTTTTCATGGACTATAACTAACGCCCCTACCACGTCCCGGGGCCGGAGTCAGATCTTGCCCAAAAAAATTTCTGGGCCTGCTTGGTCCATATGAGGCCGTTGGAACCTTAACATGCCCCAAAACCGGGCACCGGATGCCTTCTAATCCCACCTCAGTAAATCCGACCAATACTGATAACCGACTCAGGAGGCAATTTAGAGGCCCTTTTGGGGCTTGAAGCCCCCAAAATTTACAGAGAACCTATTTGGGACCCCCTGGGAAGGCACCCGTCAAAAAAAATCACCCTACCCGAAAATTTTTCGATTTACCCGTTTTCGTGGAATATTACTTACGCCACGGCCACGTCCCAGGGCCCGGAGTTGGATCTTGCCCAAAAAAAATTTTGGGCCTCCTTGGGCCATATCGGGCCCTTTGGAACCTTAACATGCCGCAAAACCGAGCACCGGTTGCCTCTTAATCCCACCTCCGTAATTCCGACCAATACCGATAAGCGACTCGAGAGGCCATTTTGAGGCCCTTTATGGGCTTGAAGCCCCCAAAATCTACATTGACCCTATTGGGACCCCTGGGAAGACACTCGTCAAAAAAAACCAACCTACCCGAAAATGTTCCGATTTAGCGATTTTCGTGGACTATTACTCACGCCCCGGCCACGTCTCGGGGCCTGGAGTCGGATCATGAGCAAAAAATTTTAGGGCCTCCTTTGGCCATATGGGGCCCTTTGGAACCTTAACATGCCCCAAAATCGGGCATCGGATGCCTTCCAATCCCACCTTCGTAATTCGGACCAATACCGATAACCGACTCGTGAGGCCATTTCGAGGCCCTTTTGGGGCTTCAAGCCCACCAAAATTGACAAAGAACCTATTGGGACCCCCGGGAAGGCACCCATCAAAAAAAATCACCCTGCCCGAAAATGTTACGATTTACCGGTTTTCATGTACTATTACTCACGCCCCGGCCACGTCCTGGGGCCTGGAGTCGGATCTTGCCCAAAAAAATTTTTGGGCCGCCGTTGGCCATATGAGGCCCTTAAGAACCTTAACATGCCCCAAAACCGGGCACCGGATGCCTTCTAATCCCACCTCCGTAATTCCGACCAATACCGATAACCGTCTCGGGAGGCCGTTTAGAGGCCCTTTTGGGGCTTGAAGCCCCCCAAAATTAACATTGACCCTATTGGGATCCCCGGGAAGGCACTCGTCAAAAAAAACCACCCAGCCCGAAAATGTTCCGATTTAGCGGTTTTGGTGGACTATTTCTCATACCCCAGCCACGTCTCGGGCCCGGAGTCGGATCTTGCCCAAATCTTTTTTTGGGCCTCCTTGGACCATATGGGCCCCTTTGGAACCTTAACGTGCCCCAAAATCGGATACCAGATGCCTTCCAATCCCACCTCCGTAATTCCGACCAATACCGATAACCGACACGGGAGGCCATTTCGAGGCCCTATTGGGGCTTCAAGCCCCCCAAAATTTACAGAGACCCTATTGGGACCCCCGTAAAGGCACCCGTCAAATAAAATCATCATGCTCCAAAATGTTCCGATTTACTTGTTTTCGTGGACTATTACTCACGCGCCGGCGACGTCCCGGGGCCTGGAGTCAGATCTTGCCCCAAATCATTTTTGGGCCTCCTTGGGCCATATGAGGCCCTTTGGAACCTTCACATGCCCCAAAAACGGGCACAGGATGCCTTCTAATCGCACCTCCGTAATTCCGACCAATACCGATAACCGACTCGGGAGGCCATTTAGAGGCCCTTTTGGGGCTTGAAGCCACCCAAAATTTACAGTGACCCTATTGGGACCCCCGGGAAGGCACCCGTCAACAAAAACCACCCTGCCCGAAAATGTTCTGATTTATCGTTTTTCGTGGACTATTACTCACGCCCCGCCCACGTGCCGGGGCCCGGAGTCGAATTATGCCCAAAATTTTTAGGGCCTACTTGGGTCATATGGGGCCCTTTGGAACCTTAACATGCCCCAAAACCAGGCACGGGATGTCTTCCAATCCCACCTCCGTAATTCCGACCAATACCGATAACCGACTCGGGAGGCCATTTATAGGCCCTTGTGGGGCTTGAAGCCCCCAAAATTTACAGAGACCTTATTGGGACCCCCTGGAATTGACCCGTAAAAAAAATCACCCTGCCCGAAAAGGTTCCGATTTACCCGTTTTCGTGGACTATTACTCAATCCCCGGGCACGTCCCGGAAGGCCATTTAGAGGCCCTTTTGGGGCTTGAAGCTACCCAAAATTTACAGAGAGCCTATTGGGACCCCCGGAAGGCACCCGTAAAAAAAATCACCTTGCCCGAAAATGTTACGATATACCGGTTTTCATGGACTATTACTCACGCCCCGGCCACGTCTTGGGGCCTGGAGTCGGATCTTACCAAAAAAAAAATTTGGGCCGCCTTTGGCCATATGAGGCCCTTAAGAACCTTAAGATGCCCCAAAATCGGGCACTGGATGCCTTCTAATCCCACCTCCGTAATTCCGACCAATACCGATAACCGTCTCGCGAGGCCGTTTAGAGGCCCTTTGGGGCTTGAAGCCCCCCCAAAATTTACATTGACCCTATTGGGACCCCCGGGAAGGCACCCGTCAAAAAAACTACTCTGCCCGAAAATGTTCCGATTTACCGGTTTTCGTGGACAATTACTCACGCCACAGCCACGTCTCGGGGCCTGGAGTCGGATCATGCCCAAATTTTTTTACGGCCTCCTTGGGCCATATGGGGCCCTTTGGAACCTTAACATGCCCCAAAATCGGGCACCGGATGCCTTCCAATCCCACCTCCGTAATTCTGACCAATACCAATAACCGACTCGGGAGGCCATTTAGAGGCCCTTTTGGGGCTTGAAGCCCCCCAAAATTTACAGACACCCAATTGGGACCCCTGAGAAGGCACCCGTCAAAAAAAATCACCCAGCCCGAAAATATTCCGATTTACCTGTTTTGGTGGACTATGACTCACGCCCCGGCCACGTCTCGGGGCCCGGAGTCAGATCATGCCCAAAGTTTTTTTGAGCCTCCTTCAGCCATTTGAGGCCCTTTAGAACCTTAACGTGCCCAAAAACCGAGCATCGGTTGCCTCTTAATCCCACCTCCGTAATTCCGACCAATACCGATAAGCTACTCGGAAGGCCATTTAGAGTCCCTTTTGGGGCTTGAACCCCCCAAAATTTACAGTGACCCTATTGCGACCCCCGGGAAGGCACCCGTCAAAAAAACCACCCTGCCCGAAAATGTTTCGATTTACTGGTTTTCGTGGACTATTACTAACGCCCCGGCCATGTCTCGAACCCTAGAGTCGGATCATGCCCAAAAAATTTTAGGGCCTCCTTTGGCCATATGGGGCCCTTTGGAACCTTAACATGCCCCAAAATCAGGCACCGTATGCCTTCCAATTCCACCTCCGTGATTCCGACCAATACCGATAACCGACTCGGGAGGTCATTCAGAGGCCCTTTTGAACGTTCCGGGGCCCGGAGTCGGATCATGACCAAAGTTTTTTTGGGCCCCCTTGGGCCATATGAGGGCCTTTAGAACCTTGACATGCCCCAAAAGCGGGCACCGGATGCCTTCTAATCCCACCTTCGTAATTCCGACCAATACCGAAAGCGACTTGGGAGGCCATTTAGAGGCCCTTTTGGGGCTTGAAGCTCCCCAAAATTTATAGTGACCCTATTGGGACTCCCAGGAAGGCACCCGTCAAAAAAAAACACTCCGCCCAAAAATGTTCCGATTTACCGGTTTTCGTGGACTATTAATCACACACGAGCCACGTCCCGGAGCCCGGTGTCGGATCTTGCCCAAGATTTATTTTGGGCCTCCTTGGGCCATATGGGGCCCTTTGGAACCTTAACATGCCCAAAAACCGAGCACCGGTTGCCTCTTAATCCCACCTCTGTAATTCCGACCAATACCGATAAGCGACTCAGGAGGCCATTTAGAGTCCCTTTTATGGCTTGAAGCCCCCGAAAATTTACAGTGACCCTATGGGGACCCCCGGGAAGGCACCTGTCAAAAAAACCACCCTGCCCGAAAATGTTTTGATTTACCGGTTTTCGTAGACTATTACTAACGCCCGGCCACGTCTCGAGGCCTGAAGTCGGATCATGCCAAAAGATTTTAGGGCCTCCTTTGGCCATATGGGGCCCTTTGGAACCTGAACATGCCTCAAAATCGGGCACCTGATGCCTTCAAATCCCACCTACGTAATTCCGACCAATACCGATAGCCGACTCGGGAGGCCATTTGGAGGCCGTTTTGGGGCTTGAAGCCCCCCAAAATTTACAGAGACCCTATTGGGACTCCCAGGAAGGCACCCGTCAAAAAAAATTAACCTGCCCGAAAATATTCTGATTTATCCGTTTTCGTGGACTAATAATCACGCCCCGGGACCCAGAGTCAGATCTTGCCCAAAAGTGTTTTTGGGCCTTCTTTGGCCATATGAGGCCCTTTGGACCTTAACATGCCCCAAAATCGGGCACCGGATGCTTTCTAATCCCACCTCCGTAATTCCGACCAATATCGATAAGCGACTCGGGAGGCCATTTAAAGGCCTTTTTTGGGCTTGAAACCCCCAAAATTTATAGGGACCCCTGGGAAGGCACCCGTCAAAAAAAATCACTCTGCCCGAAAATATTCCGATTTACCGATTTTCGTATACTATTACTCACGCCCGGGCCACGTCACGGAGCCCGGAGTCGGATCATGCCCAAAAAAATTTTTGGGCCTCCTTGGGCCATATGGGGCCCCTTGGAACCTTAACATGCCCCAAAATCGGGCACCGGATGCCTTCCAATCCCACCTCCGTAATTCCGACAAATAGCGATAACCGACTCGGGAGGCCATTTAGAGGCCCTTTTGGGGCTTGAAGCCCCCCAAAATTTACAGTGACCCTATTGGGACCCCCGGAAAGGTACCCGTCAAAAAAAATCACCCTGCCAGAAAATGTTCTGATTTACCCGTTTTAGTGGACTATTACTCACGCCCCGGCCACGTCCCGGGGCCCGGAGTCGGATCATGCCCACAAATATTTTAGCGCCTCCTTAGGCCATTTGGGGCCCTTTGGAACATTAACATTCCCCAAAATCGGGCACCGGATGCCTTCTAATCCCACTTCCGTAATTCCGACCAATACCGATAACCGGCTCGTGAGTCCATTTAGAGGCGCTTTTGGGGCTTGAAGCCCCCCCAACATTTACAGAGACCCAGTTGGGACCCCCGGGAAGGCACTCGTCAAAAAAAATCACCCTGCCCGAAAATGTTCCGATTTACACGTTTTCCTGGACCATTACTCACGCCCCGGCCACGTCCTGGGGCCCGAAGTTTGATCTTGCCCAAAAATTTTAGGGCCTCCTTGGGCCATATGGGGCCCTTTGGAACCTTAACATGCCCTAAAACCGGGCACCAGATGCCTTCTAATCCCACCTCCATAATTCCGACCAATACCGATAAGCGACTCAGAAGGCCATTTAGAGGCCCTTTTGGGTATTGAAGCCCCCAAAATTTACAGTGACCCTATTGGGACCCCCGGGAAGGCACCCATCAAAAAAAACCACCCTGCCCAAAAACGTTCCGATTTACTGGTTTTCGTGGACTATTACTCACGCCCCGGCCACGTCCTGGGGCCCGGAGTCGGATCATGGCCAAAAAAATTTAGGGCCTCCTTGGGCCATATAGGGCCCTTTGAATCCTTAACATGACCCAAAATCGGGCACCGGAGGCCTTCCAATCTCACCTACGTAATTTCGACCAATACACATAACCGAATCGGGAGGCCATTTAGAGGCCCTTTTGGGGCTTGAAGCCCCTAAATATTTACAGACACCCAATTGGGACCCCTGAGAAGGCACCCGTCAAAAAAAATCACCCTGCCCGAAAATGTTCCGATTTACCTGTTTTGGTGGACAATGACTCACGCCCCGGCCACGTCTCCAGGCCCGGAGTCGGATCATGCCCAAAGTTTTTTTGGGTCTCCTTGAGCCATATGAGGCCCTGTGGAACCTAAACATGCCCCAAAACCGGGCACCGGATGCCTTCTAATCCACCTTCGTAATTCCGACCAATACAGATAAGCGACTCGGGAGGCCATTTAGAGGCCCTTTTGGGGGTTGAAGCCCCCCAAAATTTAAAGAGACCCTATTGGGACCCCCGGGAAGGAACCCGCCAAAAAAAACCACGTTATCCAAAAATGTTCCGATTTAACGGTTTTCGTGGACTATTACTCACGCCTAGGCCACGTCCCGGGGCCCGGTGTCGGATCTTGCCCAAGATTTATTTTGAGCCATATGGGGCCCTTTGGAACCTTAACATGCCCAAAACCCGAGCACCGACTGCCTCTTAATCCCACCTCCGTAATTCCGACCAATACCGATAAGCGACTCGGGAGGCCATTTATAGGCCCTTTTGGGGCTTGAAGCCCCCAAAATCTACAGTGACCCTATTGGGACCCCCGGGAAGATACTCGTCATAAAAAACCACACTGCCCGAAAATGTTCCGATATACTAGTTTTCGTGGACTATTACTCACGCACCGGGCCCGGAGTCGGATCTTGCCCATAATTCTTTTGGGCCTCCTTGGTCCATATGGGTCCCTTTGGAACCTTAACATGCCCAAAATGCGGACACCGGATTCCTTCCAATCCCACCTCCGTAATTCCGAACAATACTGATAACCAGCTCTGGAGGCCATTTAGAGTCCCTTTTGGGGCTTGAAGCCCCCAAAATTTACAGAGACCCTATTGGGACCCCCGGGAAGGCACCTGTAAAAAAATCACCCTGCCAGAAATATTTCTGATTTACCGGTTTTCTTGGACTATTACTAACAACCCGGCCACGTCTCGGGGCCTGGACTCGGATCATGCCCAAAAAAATTTAAGGCCTCCTTTGGCCATATGGGACCCTTTGGAACCTTAACATGCCCCAAAATCGGGCACCGTATACCTTCCAATCCCACCTCCGTAATTCCGACCAATACCGATAACCGACTCGGGAGGCCATTTAGAGGCCCTTTTGTGGCTTGAAGCCCCCCAAAATTTAAAGAGACCTTATTGGGACCCCCGGGAAGGCACCCGCCAAAAAAAATCACCCTGCCCGAAAATGTTCCGATTTAACGGTTTTCGTGGACTATTACGCACGCCCCGGCCACGTCCTGAAGCCCGGAGTCGGATCATGCCCACAATTTTATTAGCGCCTCCTTGGGCCATATGGGGCCCTTTGGAACCTTAACATGCCCCAAAATCGGGCACCGGATGCCTTCTAATCCCACCTCCGTAATTCCGACCAATACCGATAACCGACTCGGGAGGCCATTTAGAGGCACTTTTGGGGCTTGAAGCCATCCCAAAATTTACAGTTACCCTATTGGGACCCCCGGGAAGGTACCCGTCAAAAAAAACACCCTGCCTAAAAATGTTCTGATTTACCCGTTTTAGTGGACTATTACTCACGCCCCAGCCACGTCCCGGGGCCCGGAGTCGGATCATGCCCACAAATTGTTTAGCACCTCCTTAGGCCATTTGGGGCCCTTTGGAACATTAACATTCCCCAAAATCGGGCACCGGATGCCGTCTAATCCCACCTCCGTAATTCCGACCAATACCGATAACCGGCTCGTGAGGCCATTTAGAGGCGCTTTTGGGGCTTGAAGCCCCCCAACATTTACAGAGACCCTATTGGGACCCCCGGGAAGGCACTCGTCGAAAAAAATCACCCTGCCCGAAAATGTTCCGATTTACACGTTTTCGTGGACCATCACTCACTTCCCGGCCACGTCCTAGGGCCCGGAGTCGGATCTTGCCCAAAAAATTTTAGGGCCTCCTTGGGCCATATGGGGTCCTTTGGAACCTTAACATGCCCAAAAACCGGGCACAAGATGCCTTCTAATCCCACCTCCATAATTCCGACCAATACCGATAACCGACTCGGAAGGCCATTTAGAGGCCCTTTTGGGGATAGAAGCCCTCCAAAATTTACAGTGACCCTATTGGGACCCCAGGGAAGGCACCCATCAAAAAAAAACCACCCTGCCCAAAAACGTTCCGATTTACTGGTTTTCGTGGACTATTACTCACGCCCCGGCCACGTCCAGGGGCCCGGAGTCGGATCATGCCCAAAAAAGTATTAGGGCCTCCTTGGGCGATATGGGGTCCTTTGGAACCTTAACATGCCCCAAAACCGGGCACCGGATGCCTTCTTATCCCTCATCCGTAAATCCGACTAATACCGATAACCGACTCGGGAGGCCATTTAGAGGCCCTTTTGGGGCTTGAAGCCCCTAAAATTTACAGAGACCCTATTGGGATCCCTGGGAAAGCACCCGTCAAAAAAATCACCATGCTCAAAAATGTTCCGATTTACAGGTTTTCGTGGACTATTACTCACGCCCCGGCCACGTCCTGGGGCCCGGAGTCGGATCTTGCCCAAAGTTTATTTTGGGCCTTCTCGGACCATATGAGGCCCTTTAGAACCTTAACATTCCCCAAAATCGGGCACCAGATGACTTCTAATCCCACCTCCGTAATTCCGACCAATACCAATAAGTGACTCGGGAGGCCATTTAGAGGCCCTTTTGGGGCTTGAAGCCCCCCAAAATTTACAGTAACCCTATTGGGACCCCTAGGAAGGCACCTGTCAAATAAACCACCCTGCCCAAAAATGTTCCGATTTACCGGTTTTCATGGACTATTACTCACGCCACGGCCACGTCCAGGGGCCTAGAGTCGGATCTTGCCCAAAAAAAAATTTGCGCGTTCTTGGGCCATATGGGGCCCTTTGGAACCTTAACATGCCAAAAACGGGCACTGAATGCCTTCCAATCCGGCAATCCCACCTCTGTAATTCCGAACAATACCGATAACCGACTTGTGAGGCCATTTAGAGGCCCTTTTGGGGCTTGAAGCCCCCCAAAATTTACAGAGACCCTATTGGGACCCCCGGGAATGGAGCCGTAAAAAAAATCACCCTGCCCGAAAATGTTCCGATTTACCGGTTTTCGTAGACTATTACTCACGCCCCGGTCACGTCCCAGGGCCCGGAGTCGACTCTTGCCCAAAATTTTATCGGCCTCCTTGGGCCATATGAGGCCCTTTGGAACCTTTACATGCCCCAAACCGGGCACCGGATGCCTTCTAATCCCACCTCCGTAATTCCGACCAATAATGATAACCGACTCGGGAGGCCATTTCGAGGCCCTATTATGGCTTGAACCACCCAAAATTTACACTGACCCTATTGGGACCCCAACGAAAGCACCCGTCAAAAAAAACCACACTGCCGGAAAATGTTCTGATTTACCGGTTTTCGCGGACTTATTAATCACGCCCCGGCCACGTCCCTGGGCTCGGAGTCGGATCATGCTCAAAAACATTTTAGGGCCTCCTTGGGCCATATGGGGCCCTTTGGAACCTTAACATGCCCCAAATCGGGCACCGGATGCCTTCCAATCCCACCTCCGTAATTCCGACTAATTCCAATAACCGACTCGGGATGCCATTTAGAGGCCCTTTTAGAGCTGGAAGCCCCCAAAAATATACAGAGACCCTATTGGGACCCCCGGGAATGGACCCGTAAAAAAAATCAACCTGCCCGAAAATATTCCGATTTACCGGTTTTCGTGGACTATTACTCACGCCCCGGCCACGTCCCGGGGCCCGGAGTCGAATCATACCCACAAATTTTTTAGCGCCTCCTTATGCCATTTGGGGCCCTTTGGAACATTAACATTCCCCAAAATCGGGCACCGGATGCCTTCTAATCCCACCTCCGTAATTTCGACCAATACCGATAACCGGCTCGTGAGGCCATTTAGAGGCGCTTTTGGGGCTTGAAGCCCCCCAACATATACAGAGACCCTATTGGGACCCCCGGGAAGGCACCCGTCAAAAAAAAATCACCTTGCCCCAAAATGTCCCAATTTACCCGTTTTGGTAGGCAATTACTCACGACCTGGCCACGTCCTGAGGCCCGTAGTCGGATCTTGACAAAAAAAAAATTTGACCCTCCTTGGGCCATCTGAAGCCCTTTGGAACCTTAACATGCCCCAAAATCGCGCACCGGATGCTTTCTAATCCCACCTCCGTAATTACGACCAAACTCGATAAGCGACTCGGGAGGCCCTTTTGGGGCTTGAACCCCCCAAAATTTACAGTGACCCTATTGGGACCCCCGAGAAGGCACCCGTCAAAAACAACCATACTGCCCGACAATGTTCCGATTTACCGTTGTCCGTGGACTATTACTCACGCCCTGGCCACGTCCTGAAGCCCAGAGTCGGATCTTGCCCAAAAACAATTTTGGGCCTCCTTGGGCCATACGGGGCCCTTTGGAATCTTAACATGCCCCAAAACCGGGCACCGGATGCCTTCTAATCCCACCTCCGTAATTCCGACCAATTCCGATAACCGACTCGGGAGGCCATTTAGAGGCCCTTTTGGGGCTTGAAGCCCCCAAAATTTACAGAGACCCTATTGGGACCCTCGGCAAGGCTCCCGTCAAAATAAACCACCCTGCCCGAAAATGTTCTGATTTACCGGTTTTCGTGGACTATTACTAACGCCCCGGCCACGTCTAGGGGCTCGGAGTCGGATCATGCCCAAAAAAAATTTAGGGCCTCCTTGGGCCATATGGGACCTTTGGAACCTTAACATGCCCCCAACATCGGGCACCGGATGCTTTTCATTCCCACCTCCGTAATTCCGACCAATACCGATAACCGACTCGTAAGGCCATTTAGAGGCCCTTTTAGGGCTTGATGCCGCCCAAAATTTATAGAGACTCTATTGGGACCCCCGGGAAGGCCCCCGTCAAAAAAAATCACCCTGCCCGAAAAGTTCTAATTTACCCATTTTCGTGGACTATTACTCACGCCCCGGCCACGCCCCAGGGACCGCAGTCGGATCTTGCCCAAAAAAATTTTTGGGCCCCCTTGGGCCATATGGGGCCCTTTGGAACCTTAGCATGCCCAAAAATCCGGCACCGGATGCCTTCCAATCCCTCTTCTCTAATTCTGACCAATACCGATAACCGGCTTGGGAGGCCATTTAGAGGCCCTTACAGAGACCCTATTGGGACCCCCGAAAAGGCACCAGTCAAATAAAATCACCTTGCCCGAAAATGTTCCGATTTACCCGTTTTCGTGTACTATTTGTCACGCCCCGGCCATGTCACGGGGCCAGAGTTAGATCTTGCCCAAAAAATTTTTGGGCCTCCTTGGGCCATATGAGGCCCTTTGCAACCTTAACATGCCCCAAAATCAGGCACCGGATGCCTTCTAATCCCACCTCCGTAATTCTGACCAATATCGATAAACGACTCGGGATGCCATTTCAAGGCCCTTTTGAGGCTTGAAGCCCCCCCAAAATTTACAGTGACCCTATTAGGACCCCCGGGAAGGCACCCGTCAAAAAAAACCATCCAGCCCGAAAATGTTCTGATTTACCGGTTTTCGTAGACTACTACTCACGCCTCGGCCACGTCCTGGGGCCCGGAGTCGGATCATGCCCAAAACAATTTTAGGGCCTCCTTGGGCCATATGGGCCCTTTGGAACCTTAACATGCCCCAAAATCGGGTACGGGATGCTTTTCAATCCCACCTCCGTAATTCCGACCAATACTGATAACCGACCCGGGAGGCCATATAGAGGCCCTTTTGGGACTTGTAGCATTCCAAAATTTACAGTGACCCTATTGGGACCACCGAGAAGGCACCCGTCAAAAAAAACCACCCTGCCCGAAAATGTTCCGATTTACTGGTTTTCGTGGACTATTACTCACGCCCCGGCCACGTCGCAGGGCCCGGAGTCGGATCTTGCCCAAAATATTGTTTGGGCCTCCTTTGGCCATATAAGACCCTTCGGAACCTTAAGATTCCCCAAAACCCGGCACCGGATGCCTTCCAATCCCACCTCCGTAATTCCGACCAATACCGATAACCGACTCGGGAGGCCATTTAGAGGCCCTCTCGGGGCTTGAAGCCCCCCAAAATTTACAATGACCCTATTGGGACTCCCGAGAAGGCACCCGTCAAAAAAACCTCCCGGCCCGAAAATGTTCCGATTTACCAGTTTTCAAGGATTATTACTCACGCCTCAGCCACGTCCCTGGCCCGGAGTCGGATCATGCCCAAAAAAAATTTTGGGCCATATGGGGCCCTTTGGAACCTTAACATGCCCCAAAATCGGGCACCGGATGCCTTCCAATCCCACCTCCGTAATTCTTACCAATACCGATAACCGACTCGGGAGGCCATTTAGAGACCCTTTGGGGTCTTCAAGCCCCCCAAAATTTACAGAGACCCTATTGGGAACCCCGGGAAGGCACTCGTCAAAAAAAATCACCCTACCCAAAAATGTTCCGATTTACCCATTTTCGTGGACAATTACTCACGCCCCGGCCACGTCCCAGGGCCCGGAGTCGGATCTTGCCCAAAATATTGTTTGGGCCTCCTTTGGCCATATAAGACCCTTCGGAACCTTAAGATTCCCCAAAACCCGGCACCGGATGCCTTCCAATCCCACCTCCGTAATTCCGACCAATACCGATAACCGACTCGGGAGGCCATTTAGAGGCCCTTTTGGGGCTTGAATCCCCCCAAAATTTACGGAGACCCTATTAGGACCCCCGGGAAGGCACTCGTCAAAAAATTCACCTTGGCCGAAAATGTTCCGATTTACCCGATTTCGTGGACTATTACTCATGCCCCGGCCATGTCCCGAGGCCCAGAGTCGGATATTGACCAAAAAAATTTTGGGCCTCCTTGGGCCATATAAGGCCCTTTGCACCTTAACATGCCCCAAAATCGGGCAGCGGATGCATGCTAATTGCACCTCCGTAATTCCGACCAATACCGATAACCGACTCGGGAGGCCATTTAGAGGTCCTCACGGGGTTTGAAACCCCCCAAAATTTACAGTGACCCTATTGGGACGCCCGGAAAGGCACCCGTCAAAGAAACATGCTTTCCCGAAAATGTTCCAATTTACCGGTTTTCGTGGCTATTACTCACTCGCCGGCCACGTCCCGGACCTGGAGTCGTATCATGTCCAAAATTTAATTAGGGCCTCTTTGGGCCATATGGGGCCCTTTGGAGCCTTAACATGCCCCAAAATCGGGTACCGGATGCCTTCTAATCCAACCTCCATAATTCCGACCAATTCCGATAATCGACTCGGGAGGCAATTTAGAGGCCCTTTTGGGGCTTGAAGCCCTTCGGACTTTACAGAGACCCTATTGGGACCCTCGGGAAGGCACCCGTCAAAAAAAATCACCCTGCCCGAAAATGTTCCGATTTACCCGTTTTCGTGGATTATTACTCACGCCCCGGCCACGTCCCGGGGCCCAGAGTTGGATCTTGCCCAAAATTTTTTTTGGGCATCCTTGGGCCATATCAGGCCCTTTGGAATCTTAACATGCCCCAAAACCGGGTACCGGATGCCTTCTAATCCCACCTCTGTAATTCCGACCAATACCGATAACCGACTCGGGAGGCCATTTAGAGGCCCTTTTGGGGCTTGAAGCCCCCCAAATTTTACAGTGACCCTATTGGGACCCCCGGGAAGGCACCCGTCAAAAAAATCACCCTGCCTGAAAAAGATCCGATTTACCCGTTTTCGTGGACTATTACTCACGACCCGGCCACGTCCCGGGAACAGAGTCGGATCTTGGAATATTGATAAGCGACTTGGAAGGCCATTTAGAGACCCTTTTGGGGCTTGAAGCCCCCCAAAATTTACAGTGACCCTATTGGGACCCATGGGAAGGCTTCCGTCGAAAAAAACCACCCTGCCCGAAAATGTTCCGATTTACCGGTTTTCGTGGACTATTACTCACGCCCCGAAAACGTCCCGGGGCCCGGAGTCTGATCTTGCCCAATTTTTTTGGGCCTCCTTAGGCCATATGGGGGCCTTTGGAACCTTAACATGCCCAAAAATAGGGCACCGGATGCCTTCCAATTCCACCTCCGTAATTCCGACCAATACTGATAACCGACTCGGGAGGCGCTTTTGGGCTTGAATCCCCCCAGTATTTACAGAGACCCTAATGGGACCCCCGGGAAGGCACCCGTCAAATAAAACCACCTTGCCCGAAAATGTTCCGATTTACACGTTTTCGTGGACAATTACTCACGCCCCGGCCACGTCCCGGGGCCAGGAGTCGGATCTTGCCCAAAAAAATTTTGGGCCCTTGGGCCATATGAGGCCCTTTGGAAACTTTACATGCCCCAAAATCGGGCACCGGATGCCTTCTAATCCCACCTCCGTAATTGCGACCAATACAGATAAGCGACTTGGGAGGACATTAAGAGACCCTTTTGGGGCTTGAAGCCCTCCAAAATTTACAGTGACCCTGGACCCATGGGAAGGCATTCGTCGAAAAATACCACCCTACCCGAAAATGTTCCGATTTACCGGTTTTCGTGGACTATTACTCACGCCACGGCCACGTCCCATGGGCCGGTGTCGGATCTTGCCCAAATTTTTTTATGGGCCTCCTTAGGCCATATGGGGCAATTTGGAACCTTAACATGCCCAAAAATAGGGCACCGGATGCCTTCTAATTCCACCTCCGTGATTTCGACCAATACTGATAACTGACTCGGGAGGTCATTTAGAGGCCCTTTTGGGGCTTGAATCCCCCTAAAATTTATAGAGACCCTAACGGGACCCCCGGGAAGGCACCCGTCAAAAAAAACCACCTTGCCCGAAAATGTTCTGATATACCGGCGCCCGGAGTCGGATCATGCCCAAAAAAATTTAGGGCCTCCTTGGGCCATATGGGCCCTATGGAACCTTAACATGCCCCAAAATCGGGCACCGGATGCCTTCCAATCCTACCTCCGTAATTACGACCAATACCGATAACCGACTCGGGAGGCCATTTAGAGGCCCTTTTGGGGCTTGAAGCACCCCAAAATTTACAGAGACCCTATTGGGACCCCCCGGAAGGCACCCGTCAAAAAAAACCACACTGCCCGAAAATATTCTGATTTAACGGTTTTCGTAGACTATTACCCACGCCTCGGCCACGTCCCGGGGCCCGGAATCGAATTCTGCCCAAAAAATTTTTTGGGCCTCCTTGGGTCATATGGGGCCCTTTGGAACCTTAACATGCCCCAAAATCGGGCACCGGATGCCTTCCAATCCCACCTCCGTAATTCCGATCAATACCGATGAACGACTCGAGAGGCCATTTAGAGGTTCTAGCCCCCCAAAATTTTTAGTGACCCTATGAGGACCCCCGGGAAGTCACCCGTCAAAAAAAACCACCCTGCCCGAAAATGTTACGATTTACCGGTTTTCGTGGACTATTACTCACGCCCCGGGGCCACGAGTCGAAACATGCCCAAAAAAATTTTGGGCCTTCTTGGGCCATATGGGGCCCTTTCGAACCTTAACTTGCCCAAAAATCCGGCACCGGATGCCTTACAATCCAACCTCCGGAATTTCGACCAATATCGATAACCGACTTGGGAGGCCCTTTTGGGGCTTGAAGCCCCCCAAAATTTACAAAGAACCTATTGGGAACCCCGGGAAGGCACCCGTCAAAAAAAATCACCCCGCCCGAAAATGTTCCGATTTACCGGTTTTCGTGGACTTACTCACGCCCCGGCCACGTCCCGAGGCCCGGAGTCGGATCTTGCCCAAAAAAAAATTTTGGGCCTCCTTGGGCCATATGAGGCCCTTTGGAACCTTAACATGCCCCAAAATCGGGCACCGAATGCCTTCTAATGCCACCTCCGTAATTCCGACCAATACTGATAAGCGACTCCGGAGGCCATTTAGAGGCCCTTTTGGGGCTTGAAGCCCCCCAAAATTTAAAGAGACCTTATTGGGACCCCCGGGAAGGCACCTATAAAAAAATACCACCCTGCCGAAAATGTTCTGATTTACCGGTTTTCGTGGACTATTACTCACGGCCCGACCACGTCCCGGGACCCGGAGTCGGATCATGCCCAAAAAAAAATTTGAGGGCCTTCTTGGGCCTTATGGGGCCCTTTGGAACCTTAACATGCCCCAATATCGGGCACCGGATGCCTTCCAATCCCACCTCCGTCATTCCGACCAATACTGATAACCGACTCGGGAGGCCATTTGGAGGCCCTTTTGGGGCTTGAAGCCCCCAAAATTTACAGTGACCCTATTAGGACACCCGGGAAGGCACCCGTAAAAAAAACCACCCTGCCCGAAAATGTTACGATTTAGCGGTTTTCGTGGACTATTACTCACGCCCGGGGTCCGGAGTCGGATCTTGCCCAAAAAAAATTTTGGGCCTCCTTGGGCCATATGGGGCCCTTTGTAACCTTAATATGCCCAAAAATCAGGCACCGGATGCCTTCCAATCCCACCACCGTAATTCCGACCAATACCGATAACCGACTCGGGAGGCCATTTAGAGGCCCTTTTGGGGCTTGAACCCCCCCAAAATTTACAGAGACCCTATTGGGACCCTCGGGAAGGCACCCGTCAAAAAAATCACCCTGCTCGAAAATGTTCCAATTTACCGGTTTTCGTGGACTATTACTCACGCTCCGGCCACGTCTAGGGGCCCGGAGTCGGATCTTTCCCAAAAAAAAATTTGGGCCTCCTTTGGCCATATGGGGCCCTTTGGAACCTTAACATGCCCCAAATCCAGGCACCAGATGCTTTCTAATCCCACCTCCGTAATTCCGACCTAATACCGATAAGCGACTCGGGAGGCTATTTAGAGGCCCTTTTGGGGCTTGGAGCCCCCCAAAATTTATAGTGCCCCTATTGGGGCTTTTGGCAAGGCACCTGTCAAAAAAAATCACCCTGCCAGAAAATGTTCTGATTTACCGGTTTTCTTGAACTATTACCCACGCCTCGGCCACGTCTCGGGGCCCGGAGTCGAATCTTGCCCAAAATTTGTTTTGGGCCTCCTTGGGCCATATGGGGCCCTTTGGAACCTTAACATGCCCAAAAATAGGGCACCGAATGCCTTCTAATCCCACCTCCGTAATTCCGACCAATACCGATAATCGACTCGGAAGGCCATTTAGAGGCCCTTTTGCGGCTTGAAGCCCCCCAAAATTTACAGGGACCCTATTGGTAACCCCGGGAAGGCACCCGTCAAAAAAAACCACCTTGCCCGAAAATGTTCCGATTTACCGGTTTTTGTGGACTATTACTCACGCCCTGGCCACGTCCCGAGGCTCGGAGTCGGATCTTGCCAAAAAAAATTTGGGCCTCCTTGGGCCATATGGGGCCCTTTGGAACCTTAACATGCCCCATAATCGGGCACCGGATGCCTTACAATCCCACATCCGTAATTACGACCAATACCTAAATAAGATCCTTTATATTGATATAAAACAACGATATTAACACTAGTGTGATACGAAGACGTACTTTAGTGATAAGTTTAGTTATGGCCGACGTATTTGATTAATGAGTTATCTTCCTAAACTACATCAATGTATTCGATCAATCAGTAATGTACTAGATTCGTGAATAAAATATTCAGAAGTATCAGTAGTTAAAGCATACGCATTAGAACAATCATCAATGTATTAGATCGATGTATATGCTAATTAAGATTAACGTATTAGATCAACCATCGGTATAAGATAGTTAAGACCAATCTATTGGACCAATCATCAATATATACTAGATCAATCTATAAGATAGTTAAGAGCAATATAGTATATCGACCACGTATATGCTATATCTATCAACAAAGTAATCAATATCAATCATTAATATGTTAAATAAGTACAAATTAAATACATATATTAGTAATCCAGTATAATTATAACATATGAAATTGGAACGATTGTAGGTTTGTTATTTTTGTAGTAACAAGGACGGATTACATAGTAAAGAGTACCAATATTATAGTTTTTTCCTAATTAATATTTCATAGTTTCTATTTTCAAATAAACTTCAAATATTAATAGTCGTTACAAGTTTTGAGTTATGTTACTAAAATCAATTAATAATAAACAATGCAATAGCTAATTTATGCGTGGAATTACTAATATCTATGGCTTCTAAATGTTGTTTAAAATTTATAACTATGTACATTTTAAACAGGCTAAGTAAATAAGTCCAAACTTATTGATATAAAACCATGATATTAATATTAGTATGATACGGAGACGTACTTTAGTAATAAGTTTAGTTATGGCTGATTTATTTGATTAATGAGTTATCGTCCTAAACTACATCAATGTATTTGATCAATCAACAATACTGAATTGGTGAATAAGATACTTAAAAGTATCAGTAGTTAAGCCTACGTATTAGAACAATCATCAATGTATTAGATCGATGTATACGCTAATTAAAATTAGTGTATTAGATCAACCATCGGTAGATTAGATCAATATATAATATGGTTAAGATCATCAATGTATTAGATCAATATATAAAGATAGTTAAGAGCAATACAGTATATCGACCAGAAATATAATAGATCGATCAACAAAGTAATCAATATCAATCAATAATATGTTAAATAAGTACAAATTATATAAATATATAAGTAATTAAATATCATTATAAGTTTTTAGCATATGAGTTTGGAAATATTGCAGGTTTGTTAGTTTTTTGGTAACAGGTTCCACTTAAATAGAAGCCTGAACCTATACTATAGTCTTCAGATGACGCAGATAATTAAAATATGTACCAAAGGAACTCCCTTCATACCACGGTTGAATACTTCGTCCACTTGGTTACACCTGCATGCCCTGAAAGTCTCTCTTGCTTTGAGGTCTCGAGTTCGAATCCTACGCTTGCTTGTTTTGCTTATTACTCTACACATGTTTTCCCCTTCTCCCCCCAACCTTTGTTTTTTTCCTTGTTTTTTAGTAGCACTTTACATTAAATCAGTAAACAAAACCCCAACCCATAAGGTATGTATTAATTTCGATTTTTTTTGTTCTGTTACTGTGATAAATCAAATAGTGAATGTGTTGTCGTTATAACTAATCTAATGTCCATATTCAGTTATTAATCAATCATAGAGTTTAATAGTAGAAGATTATTGAAGATCTCATAGTCGGTGGTGAAGATGAAGAACCCAGAAATTTGTGTCAAAAATGGTGAAGATGAATAAGAGAAAAACAAACCCAAAAAAATAAACAAAAAAATCGGTTCGAAAAACAAACCCAAAATTATTATATTTTTTAAAAAAATGAAGAACATGAAGAACATGAAAAACATGAAGAACATTAAGAGAGAGAATAGAGGAAAAAAAACCCAGAAAAAATTATATTAAATATTTACACAAAAATAGGTCCCTTTTTTTGTACTTCGAATTAACAATAATACAGTAAAAAAAAGTTCACAAATTTTTTTTTTGAAATGAAGAACATGAAGAAATAAGAAGAGAGAGAAGAGAGTAAAGGAAATCCTTATTTGAAAGAGAGTTGCAAATTTTGGTGCATTGATTGTGGTGCATTGAAAATACAAATCTGATTTTGAAATTTAAATTGAATTTTCATTTGAAATGAAAATTCAAAAGACCCAAAATTGGGACCCAAATTAATCCACCTATTAAAGAAATACACATCATCAGTGTATGTGGTCCCACATACACTGAGTGTATGTGTAGCCTTTCTCCAGGAGATACCACCCTATTACATGCAATCAACAAGAACAAACCTCGACTGATTACAAAATGGGACTTCAAAATATGTGCAATTTATACGCCATGTATGCCTGAACAGGACATGGAGAATATGTTTTAGTTCCATGGACTTGGGTGTCGAGCATCTCTGAAACCTGATGTACCACCAGAAGCGGCTGGGGAAGGTGAAGATGCAAAATAGTTTGTCCCAGATATGGACACGGCAGGCAAGTTTGGCGGTTGACCCTGGTTTCCGGACAGAGCGAAACGTGAGGGGCTGGCAGCAGCCACCAATGCTCCCCGAGAAGGATGCGAAGCCTGCACAACAACATACTCGATAGTTCAGCATCGTTTCTTTCAATTACAAATACATAGATGAAGAGGCATCGAAAAGAGCGAATGGTGGCCTCTTCATCTCCTCAGCACACCACCTCGGAGATAGCCGAGAATCAGGGGGTGGGGGTGATCTTTCATATGGCGTGTCACCCTGAGATAGGATTGACCCAACCGATTCTTGTACTGAAAAAAAAATGATATCGAAACACTAATTTTTTTTGAGAGGCTACTGTTATCTTGTCCCCCCTCCAAAAACAATGTAAAATTCTCAATACCAGAGAAAACTGTAAAAACCATACAATCTGAGCAAGTGCTAATATTTGTATTCCAAAATTAGCAGAATATGATTCATCTGACAAAACAGCAGGGGAAGAGTAGTAATTTCAAATATGATTCTCAGATATAAGAACCCTTGCATTTTGACTAATATAAGAACCCCTGCATTTTGACTAATTTCATTACAAGCACATAAGTCATAAACCTTAGTAATTGATACTAGCGTCAAATGCATGCATCGCGTGCAGAAACGGTTGAAGATTTCATTCGTAAACGATTCATTGTCGAATTAGTAAAGTAGTCAGGATTTTTTTTTGGTGTTCACCCCCTCTTCCCTTATATGATAGAGATAATGAACATATAGAGTAGTACTGATATAAATGCACAATTCTACACTAAATATGCTATATTGTCCTAAGTTAATGCATCACAAATGAAATGTTACTTTCTTCATTAACAATTACTACCATACACATAAAATTGATGAATCCTTATCTATATACTTCCCCATTCCATATTAGTTGCAACACTGCCTCCTTTTGAAAGTTTCATATTAGTTGCAAGACTTGCAACATTACCTTTTAGTATATGTTAACTCTCTCCTTATCACATTAGGCCACTTTGTTATTTTTCTCCATCTCCCTCCTCCTTACATGCTCTCATAAAAACATGTGTTCCTCCCCTATGTTGCAAGTATATATAATCAAAAAGCGATCATACAATAAGAATATTGCTAATATTGTCAACATGAAGTTTTGAACCTTCAACCTATGAGTATGAAACAAAGTTTTATCGACGCGCACTCTCGTTGTTTCTCTTATCACTAACAAAAATGTATTACGGGGTAGTAATTAAACTAGGGGTCTGTGGAGAAAAGCTTATTTTCAGTTTAGCTGAGCTCGACAAAACTTTAACTCTCAAATTACACAATTCCTTTTAGTTCAGAACAGCCTTGTATCCAACAAACTGACACCACTTACAAATCACTTATAAATTGACACCAATAATTATAATTTTTTCGCTGAATAGTTGACATGCAGCAACTTGAGGCATCAGCCGAGTCACTTATTATACTCGTGAGCACACATTGTACCGTGCCACTTAGCGGCCCATCACCACATGGCACCATCGTACCTTCACGTCACATGACGACCTACATCCATTGTTGACATGTCATTTCTTAATAATGTTTTTCAAATACAAAATAAGTGATTTAAACCTATAAGGCTATAACCCATTACTGGGAAAAGTCACAACTCCACCATGACAAAGTATGTTCTGAGAAGCTTCATGGTTCTTGTCAATGTGTTAGATGGAAGAGAGTCATGTGTAATAACATGGCCTCTCCATCAATGGTAATCCAGAATAGGCTGCCTACTGCAGGTGGACTCATCACATGGGGATTGCTTCATTCACGTGCCTGCCATTTGTCCTAATCAAGTGTAAATTTAGAGAACCTATTCTTCCTATGCAGTTATAGTAACTCGTGTGAGAATTTTCCTTACAGCTCACATAGACAAGCTGCTCACCTTCTCCATTTGGAATTTTCCTTACAGCTCTCGTAGACAAGCTGCTAACCTTTGCCGGTTAAATTAATTCTTTGTTGTGAATATGGCTTAGTTTTACGAGGCACACCGAGGCGCAAAGGGTCGCTAGAGCCTAACCGGAAAGCACAAGACGAAGGGAGTGCTCTTCGTAGGCCACACGCACAGTTATTTTAAATTTAAATTTTTATTTATTTCTGCTTTAGGTACTGAATTTTCAGTAGATGTGCCTTCCACAACTTTCTTGTTTTGATAAAAAGGCCATTTAAAAGTCAAAAGGGGAAGGGGAGATGGCATGTGAATACTTATACAATGCCAAAGGGGTGTAGGCTAATTAATACACCTTTTTAAGTCAAAACAAAATGTGATAAGGATAAAGCAAACGGAAAAAAATACATTAAACGCCTCGGTCGAAGGTTAAAGAGTGGGGAAGAAATATAAGTCACCCTGAACAACTCTCTTATTTGCTACAACTGATGTGGAATCGGTGTCAACTTTGTCCTAATACAAGTTCCAGGATTGTTTTTTCCATATGATTGTCTAGTGTTTTGTAAAGCCAAATCCATATCAAAGTGAGAACTCATAACACTTACTAGATCAGTTCTGCTAAACTTTGCAATATCTCATAAACTATCATAAATCATCTATTATCTTCTAAAAGCACACCCAAACTGCTTGTAAAAACATTATTGTTCGACATTTTAATATGATGCCAAAAGCCTCCTTGGTAACTTCTCCTCATATATCAGCATAAAAGCACCCAAACTTCAATTATTTAATGAATAAGCATAAAACTCCTCAGTCCTCTTTTCTAATCAAATGCAGAGTAGCCTAGAATCCATCCTAAACTATACAATGACCACGTCAAAACCATGTGCAACCACCGTCAAGAAATTAGATTCCATCAACACAAATTTTTATAAATTTCATCACCTAAAAGATCTTGTAAGCTTAGGTCTCCACGAAACACAACACAACACGTGAACCATGGTTTACTAGCTAAGCTTGGTCGAAAATTTGTAAAATTGGACAACACTTATATGATTGTTACAATGTGAAGAACACTACTTCTTTTGAACACACAACTAAGTCAATCATAACATAACATTTTGCAAACAAATGACTTCGTTCAACGAGGCATCAAGTGGGAAATAGGTTCCTGTAAAATACACCCCGGAGTCAACCAACTCAAGACATGACATTTTGCAAACATGAGACTTCATTCGGCGAGGTATCACGTGGAAAATAGGTTCCCATAAAAAAACAATTATTGTGCCTACACAATTGGTATTGAGCATCTAAAGTGAAATACGGATTTAATTGACAATCTTAAATCAAAGTTCAAGATGTAGTTCTTCCAAATACAACTTATCTACAATTACATCAATCTCTCATCCTGTCAAAACATTTGTACATGAATAGAAGGGATCCGGCAACCATTTGGCTAGCCCACGACCCTAACTCGTTCAATTCTCTCTAAAGGTCGTTATCATGGTTATATTTAGACATCCCGCGTAGAAACAAAAGTTTTCATTGCAAAATGGTCTCCCAAAGCGTGATAATTTGACCCTTAGACATGTTCCCATTCCATTAACAAGGAATATGTGTTAGAATCAACAACTTGTTCCTTTCTGTTGCTGAAACTCAAGAATTCTTTCACATTCATTTCTTTTGTAGGAAATTATGTTCACACTCAAACATCCATTCATATCTATGAATTAAAAAACAGCTCCGAAAATTCTTTGGAAAGTACTCCTGCATTCCTGATATGTTGGAGCCTACGGAAAGAACAAGATCTAATTATTTTTCAATGAGAGCGGTTTCACCTTAATAGAGTTTTATTTCGCACTAAATGCCCACCAACAACGAAAGCTTCGATATGCGCAAGAACTTTGGTCTACTTATTAACCCTGCATCACATTAGTAACATATGATGGAAGGAAAGCCTCCCCGCAAAAATTTCCTAAACTAAAACTTATCACTCCAACACTTACTCGTCGAGAAGCATAGTCCTCGACAAAGCAAATAGCGAAATCTCAAAAGCTACGGCATGAAACAAATTGTGGCACACAAACCCCTTAATCGTCGTAGCGGCCATGTGCAGATTCAAGACCTCGTTGAAGTCGACAACCTCACGGTAATGAGCATACTCCTAGGAAAATTCACACCCTTGGTGCAGTTAGCCCTCATCAACGACATTTTCTCTCACGTCAACATTGACATTTGAAAATTATTTCAATCACACATATTTCACATGCTTGCAAAAGTAAATGCATGATGGACTATCTCTCTTAGCTTGAACATCATATTCAAAATCAATCCTATGGTGAGGAGACACGGGTATCTAAAGTATATCTCTTGTTTAGAACATTTGAGGTTCACTCTTTGAGATAAGATTATCTAGTACTAAATGGAATACTTAACACAAGGGGGTGCAGCGACATCAATACCCTTAGCGCGGTATCCAATTGAGGGTAAAAACATCTTTAAAGCCTTATAGTACTGGTGCTGTTCTCCTTTCACATTGTTGTTATCCATCAAACCATATTGTGTTTAGCGGAATTGTAAAAGGAAGGGCACATATGTCCATGAAAGCAGGCTTCCAGGATTCATTGAAATTTTGCCTACTGTATTTCTTCACGTTGCATGTCTGACAGCTTTATTTGTATATGATCCACCAGGTCGGGAGAAAAAAATTGGAGTTCTGACAGCTAAACAGAAAAGCTTTGAATCATTCAATAAAAAGAATATGATGCCAAGACCAAGATGCACAAGCATAGAAGCTTGGAAAAATGCCTTTTGGAGAATCAATTCAACAGCATAACAAAAAAATAATTTATCTGAAAAACAGGATCCAGGTTTATTCATAAATCATAATTAAATCCAGCCTTTTAGTGACATAGGTCCCAAAAGATGCAAAATATGTACAGGTACATTTCACATTCAGATACATACAGTTACACTATCCTATTTGTACATGTAGGCCACATACAATATAGCAAGACGACAAGGTAACTTCAGAAAAATCCAACAACAGCAGGATTCACAAATTTGTAAGATGTACCACCGTGTACGTGTTCTAATTTCTTTTATTAGAATTTAGCTGCATCCTCCCCCCTTGTTCACCAGCTTACACAGGGCATCCAGTCCACATCTAATGCAGCATTAACTTCTAACAAAAAAAAAATTCTAACAACCAGCAAACATGAAATAACCTTGTGTATATATATATATTGGTTGGGGAGAGTAGATGAAAGGCATAAAAGGGGAAACCAAATAGAGTATTGTGAGAGTTAAGTTGTGGTCCCTAGAAAAATCATGAAATAACCTTGTGTTCTTGGCCTTTTTCTAATGTAAGCCCCACGTTTACACACCTTCATCCATTAACCTCAAACTTGCAAAACGTAATCAAACCTAACCACCTAGTGGAATAACTAATTGTGTTAACTAGTTACTTTTTTCTCCCCACGTGTTCTTCATTCTCTCTCTTGTTCTTCATTTTGTTCGCGGTTAATGTTATCGGACAAGTGTTGCGAACATGGGTGTTTACATGAGAAAAATGCCTAAAAAGCAGGATTACCTCATCTTTTTCCTTTTTAGTACGGAACAATTTTTTGGGACATCCAAAAGAAGATGGGACAAAATAAAAAAAGGGGAGGGAATACATGATAATGTCTTATATTACAAACGTCTCTCTTCAAGTATTCATAGGCATGCAAACCCCGCAAAGAAGCATATTGACACATGGCAGATATTCTCGAGGTCTGACAATCATGCATCCACGTATACCTCTTTCTTACTCAAAGGGATTTCTTCACTCCCCACAGTCTCACTTCATAAGAGTTCTTTGCGTCGACGTCAAGTACACCAACAACATCCTCCTCACTCTTCACCCCCTAAACCTACAGAGATCTAATAGATCATATCTTGCATACATACACCATCAGCAAAAAGTGGCTCCTGTAATCATTTTTATAAGCAATTGTTTTGCTTTTCACATAGACTGCCAACATCCTTCACTTCAGATCACATACGTGCACCAATAAAATTCACTTATGAGCAAATAATGCAACATAAACCAGCCAAATTAGCACTATATTCTCAAACTATCGCCTTTCATCAACTTGGCACTCAAGGTCCAAACACAATCAATACAGTGAGCTCTCTATTTGCCAACATCTATTCCGTTGGCTTCTTCACTTCAAACACTAAATTTAATCCAATCCTCTAAACTCCAACATCGCCGTGACCCATGATTGTTTCTGCATTGACTGACTTTTCACAACTATTCAACGATCATTGAACAAATATGACCGCATAAAAAAGCACCCAAGCAATAGCCATATCCCAAAAAGATTAGAAGGCGCAAAAACAAAAAGGTGACTCTTACTCCATGTGATTTTCTACACTATCCATGTATGAACATTCAAATCGGGCTTCTGCATTAAATGAGCTTTCACAAGTCTAACAACAAGTCCACACTCACTTCTCAAGTATTTAACGTTTTTACAACTAAACACCTAAAGGTGATCTCCAAAAATTAAACACACCTACCCAGGTGTTTCAAAAGAAATGGCTATAAAGATGAAACCTATAAGTTTTTGCACATCTAGGCATCAGGCAGCTTTCACATGCGACTTCCTAACATCATTACAACATAGTAGACAAAAAGTAAGATAAATGATAAACATAATGAAGCATTACCACAGTATGCTGGAAGTATGGTGTCCTTCGGAGAGCAGACTCTGCCGAGGGTGATGTACTGCTCATGCGGAGCAAATGTCTAGAATGTGGGATGTTATTTAAAACGTCATCCCCTTCTCCTCCTTCCATGTCAAGAGTAAGATTTGCCACTGATCCTATTCTAGGTGTAGCATGGCGCGTCATTGACCCAGAGTCGTTTGAAGCATCCACTTGAAGAGGAAGCGGAGGACGACTTGCTTGCATACTACTTCGTCTCTTTAGTTCCTCTTCTGCATTCAAAATCTTTACAGAGCCAAAGGAAAAAAAAAACTAGTCAGGAATAAAGGACGTAGAACAAGTGAGAGATTTAAGAAAATGAAAGAAGTGAAGCCAGCACTAAATGTGCGCTACTCAAAACAATTAACTCAAAACACCAAAAATGTGTCCCAACAAGGCAACAACACACATAACATGAATCACCTCACACAAGATTTCAACCTGTGAAGCATCAAATGTTCCTTTTATATATGTTTTCCCCCATTTCTGAATCATTTTGTTATGCTAATCGTGGTCTTCAGAGCTATTTTGTTTTCTACTAGCTCAATCCCTTTAGCTATGCTTGTTGTTTTAATGTCGAGTTCTAGGTTTAGAGGTACGGCTGCAATGTCATCCTAACCTGTGGGGGGGATCCACCCGACACAAAAAATGGATGAAAACCGGCTCAAATGCCGGTTCTTTTGGATGGCGGGTGGGTCATTGCTCCAATCCATCACCCTATTCATCCACCCATCTGTTATGTCCAGATTTTCCTAAGCTAGTTCTGCAGGTTCGGAGGTTTCACGATCATAGGTTCAGCTATAGCTTCCGAGCATTAGCCTCCAGCTAGCTACTACTACTAGCTACTGGATGTAAGCTTCCAGCTATCGGTCACCAGCTTGGAACATGTCAACGTATGACTCAAAAATAGCCTAAGATATAGGTTAAATGATTGTTGCAGCTAGGATTCTCCAGCTAGAGCTCTCCAGCTATGGAAGGCCAGCTTAGGACCTCCGGATATGGAAGGCCAGCTTAGGACCTCCGGATATGGAAGGCCAGCTTAGGACCTCCGGATATGGAAGGCCAGCTTCACTGACACGTCACGGATTAGTTATGGCCAAAGCCTAAAATCACGCAAGAATAAGTGCAGCACAGGCAAAACGGATGAAGACTCATTCAAAGCCATTAAATACAGACGTGGGCGAGAATTAAGGGGCAGTTACAAGCCGTTGTGAAGGCTGATGAAAACGGATACTCATCTCAGTATAAATAGGACAATGATAATGTAAATTAGGGACAAGCTTTTACGCTTTCGGCACTTAATTGTTCTTGAGCTTACGAATTACATTGTTACGTAAAACACTAGGGCACACTAGGGCTGTAACTGAGATTATAGTCGATTGGTGGACTCAAAGCCACCCGCGATTTTTCCCTTATTCCACGGGTTTCCGCGTCACCATCTCTGGTGTCCCTTACTCTTTTTTGCTTTCTTTCGTTCTTCTTTGCTTTGTTCACCTTGATTAGCCATCCATCTTCATTAGCTAGTTGTAGGTCTCTAGCTAGATTTTACTTGTGTAAAATTTGGCATAAACACCATCCATCAAATTTTTAAAAAAAAAACATTTTTCCTTGATGATATAAATATTAAAACCGTTATATCGTACCTGAAAGATTAACCCCATTTCTAACAGCCAAGGCAAGATATTTTAATTATTATTTTAGCTTGATGACATTTTATTAGCAGGCTTTTAATAGTTTGTTAAACGTTTAGACTTGTAGTACTCATGCAACTTATACTATACTTATCTTAGATGATTGCTCCCTATATTCTTGGTTAAGTAAAATATGTTTGACATATAAATATCTATATTGTGTTAATTCTTATTGCAAGATTAGTCATTATTTCAATGTTGTGTTTAACCCATTAATCACCCGACTCACACGAATCACTCGTGGATGATGGGTGGGTTGGTTTTGGGTTGGAGTTTGGGTGGATGATGGGTGGGTTGGGTGACTAATGGAGTACTAGTGAGTGGAGGCGAGTTGGCCTACTTCCGACCCACCTCCGACCCATTGTCAGCCCTAGAGGGGGTTTTCACCTCAATCTATCAATTTGCAATTTCAATAAGGAAGCAAGGAAAAATTTTCCCGATGTGCCATGGTGACCACAACCTCGGAAATGTTGCGAGATTGAAGAAAAAGCCTAAGGGTCATCTTCTAAGACCACTCGCACTATTTAACTGCTACTGTTTTTTCATTGTTGTAGCAAATGATATTGTATTAGAAGATCAAGATGACCAACTATTCCACTCCTAACTTTCAAGAGGTTAGGCCTTTCCCAATGAGCAATGAGCTCCAATATTCTTCTCTGTCATATTCCTTCCTTCCTCTCTCTATTTGTTACAAAAGATACTATCCCCAAAAGCTTCTATTTACATAATTGCCCTTTACTACTAGTGACTCATGCTAGATGACTCATGCTACTCATTGCTGCCAATCCTTCTTTAATATTGCTGTTGTTTCTTCTTTCTACGTGAATAAGTGTAGATGAGGAGGAGGGGATTGACTCTTACCATGTTTGGGGCCATATCGCCCTACTTACAATATGGAAGCCCACCCTATCGAACTGAGATCGAGCGTGCCATGTGCCATCGGGAGAAGTTTTTGTGCTTTGGTGCAAAGTATCTTTGTGCTGTAATGCGAAGTCCCCGACCAATTGTTTTATTTATTTTTATTCTTATATTATTTTAATAACTATTTTTAAGACTTTTTGAAAAGAAGTGAAGGATCTTATTTCCACCGTTGATTTTCATTATTCTCTCAGTTTTCTCGCTATCACTTAAGAGCACAAGCTTGTACTCTTGGTCCTAAATACATTGAAGCATTCAGTAGAATTAGATTTCCAATATTTGTTCTCCAATTGGTATTTCTTGTCCTCTCTTATTATTCTCCTTTAATCCCTTATTATTAATTCATCATGTTTGTTTATCAGTAAATAAGTGAGTAGTTTAATTCTAGGGTTATGGGGATCCATGAAGTAATATGAAGGGATGTTTATGAAATATTGATTTTTTGATGATGTGTATTAGTTCCTATTGAGAGGTATAAACTTGACATTAAGGTTACTTTCAATAGGTAAAATTGATATTAATAAAATCTGATTTTGGCTTGGTATTCGAGAGAGCTAGTTAATCCGTGTTAATTGTTAGATTTTATGCTTCATCCTAGGATATTGTTCATTGTGAGCTTATGACCTTTGCCATTAATTATTGATTTATTCTAGTTTTATTGTCTTATTTAGTATAGTCACCCATATATAAACATTTTTCCAATAGTCTAGATTTGATCAACAATTAGGAGTAAAAGATTGGAATGTGCTTCTTGACCACTCATTTACTTTTGATTAGGTGATACGACTTTTCTCAAAGCACGTGTACTCCACCTAATGAGTGAATCCCGTATCGAGAGCCCAAATACGTCTCCAAACCATCTCCTAGTGGGTCGAATATAGGAATGTCCTCGGGTCAGATGTGGAAATTTACAGCATCCCCATTATTAATAAAATTTAGGTGAAGAACTTACTTTTCTATAAATATCGGGTTATAAATGTCAGGTTAGGGCTTGTGCCTCAGATTGCATCATTCACTCTTTTAGCCGCTTCTCCTTCTCCTCTCTCTTTCATCGTCTCAACCTCACCCACTGAGTGCCAAGCACCATCGACTGCCTCAGTAGTAATGTAAGTGTCTTCTTTTACATTTTCACTCTCTCTCCCATCTCCATTTCTTTGTTTAAGACCAACTCTCCTGTTCTCTAGGTGGGTGACTAATATTTTCTCTTCTTCTTTTTAATGTTGACTAAGTAAAATAAATAGAACTGTTTATTCATTGTGTGTTAGAAAATAGGAAGTGTCGTTTATATTATTACTTTTTAGGAACATTTAGGTTTCATTTTAGAGCATAGTGCACATTTCATTATATAGTTGAATTGCTCCAATTGTGCATTGCATTATTGCAATGCCTCTCGTGTTTTTTAGTAGTTTAATTTCAGGCATTAAAAATGACACTTGGAGTAAGGTATGTGCAAAATTCGAGCACTAAGAGAAGGTCAAATAACCGAAAGTCAACTTACCCGAGGCCATTTTCAAGGAGCCAAGATTTTAAGACTGAGGACCTCAACGTGCTCTGAGTATTACGGGGTGATTACATAAATATACTTTGCTTTCCTAAGCATTATTTAAGACATTTTTCTGTCATATAGAAAAAGAATCTTTTTAATCTTAATATTAAGAAATACTTTTGATTTATCCTACTTTTGCGTTAAAAAGAATTTTAAAGAAAGAAGTAAACCCTTAGAATGAGCAAACTTGTTTTGGTGCACAAACTTGGAATTTCTTCATCTATCGAAGTTGGTTCTACAACATTAATGAGCATTACTCATTCTCTTTATGTTTAAATACCTTTTATCATAAGCTTTATGATATTTAGTTGGTTCTTTATTTTTATTTGCAAATTCACTAGCTGTGGACCTCCATTGATGCTTGAAACTTCTCTTTCCTCCTTTCCTAAGCTAGTGAATAGTAAGGAAAGGGCTAGCAGATATGAAGTCTTGGTCTTAACTTGTTTTGTATAATCTTCATAATTGTGATTAATTGCGTGATTGTCAATTAATTACTACTTGGGGTTCCTTGGTGAAGGATTAAGATTTGAAGCCAAGGATGAAGCTAGGTTATGCTTATAGACTTGGTTTGTGAGAACAGACTAGTTTAGAGGTGTTTGAATGAATGTTGAATGGTTATTTAGAGAGGTGTTAAAATGATTGATGATTGGTTAATGGTACTAGCTTAGTGAATTATGCCATGAGAACAGCAATAAACTACTTCAGTAACCCCTCTTCACAAAGTAATTAGAGAAATTAGTTCAATCTACCCTTGTTTTATCCCCCATACATGTTAACGTGGTAATTTCTGGTCAGTAATAGTTTGATAATCGACCCCCCTTTCCTAGTGCCTTAGTTTATATTCAAATCCCCAATTAGTGATAGTTGGTGCTAGTAAGTTGATTTTTCAAATTGATCTTATCCCCTTTCTCTAGATTTAGCTCATCGTAATTGGTAATCAATTGGTGCTTAGCCCTATAACCTACTTCCTTGTGACTTCGACCCCATTCTTACCTAAACTACTTAAGTTGGGAAACAATTTGGCATGTCTACCAGCGCGTCACTTTCTTATATTTGTTTGTTCATTTTTTTTTCACACGTGTAATTATGTGGTTTATTAATTATGGCTTACATACACTTCATCCTCTCGCTGTGAGCAAAAAAAGAATATGTTGCCTTCATTCACTCACAAAGGAAGAACAAGTTGACTTGCCACGTCATAATCGTAACCTGGAATTTGGATTTTGCCATTTTTGGAACCCTGTATGCGTCCCTGTATATGTTCCTTCCTTTATTTTGTCTTCGTGCCACCTAGACTTCAACTAGTGCCCCTCTCCCATAACATAGTTCCTATTTCCTTTTAGGTGTCCCAAAAATATGTTCCCAAAATATAATATTTCTACTTCAAACATTGATTGATGTGTTATATACAGTATAACCAGTAACGTCTACGACAGTTCATTAAGTTTGTCCTTAAATTTTGCATTCATGACGTATGAACGGAATTTAACCATTCTCTAAAAAATTTACCAAATCTCCACGTCGTACTCGTATCCTGGAATTTGGATTTTGTCGTTTTCCTCGTCCCCCATATCCATCTTCGTGCTACCTAGACTTCAACTACTTCCTCCTATAAATCCCTTTTCCTTTTTAGGTGTTACAAAAAAAAAAAGCTCCCATTTCTAATCTTTCTACTTCTATTATTAACTACGTTGTAATTTTGTTGGTTATTTTTGTTCATTTAAGTTATCAGCACAAGTTACAAAAAACTTAAATTAATGCTATTTTGTTAAAGAAAATAAAACAATTCATTACACGTACAACATTAAATACAAATTATGATATGTTTTATTTTCCTTAATTCTCGCGAATATTGTGAAATGGGAACTATGTTATGGGAGAAGAAGCAAACAAATACAATAAGGGGGCGTTTGGATTGAGGGTTTTAAGAAAGGGAAAGGGAATCAAATCACTAAGTTACCTTCACATGGTGTTTGGTTGATCCATTCCCTTTACCACCTTCATTTATGGTTAATCTTACTTGATTCCGACACCCAACCCTAAGGTTTTTGGATTCCCCCATTTACCTCTACAACCGTCATTGACCAATGTTGACCTCTATTTCTCCACCACCACCACCCCAACAGCCACCGGTAACTACACTGGCCACTCCCTGACCATGACCACCACCACCTCTGACCCAAAAACCCACCCTACCAAACCCTAGAACCACTCAGCGCCCCAAAACCACCCTACTAAAGCACGAAAAGCATCCTGCTCCGCCGAAAACCACCAATTAACCCCGAAAAGGCGAAAAGCATCCCGCTCGATCCCCCTGAAAACCACGAGCCCCCCCCCCAAAAACCACCACCGCCCGCCCACTAAAACCATCGTACAACGGCCCAATAACCACCTACACCCTCCGTAAACACCAGTCCCTCCTCGAAAACAACCACCCCCAGCACAAAAACTCTACAAACTCGGAAATCAACCGGTCCTTTGTCGAAAACCCCCATTACAACTAGCCCCCGAAACAGCCAAACCCTAAAACCACCCCTCCCAACCCGAAATCCATCAGCAACCTTCCTTCTAAACACTGGAAAATGAGCTGAACAGAGAGAACACAAGAGAGAACACGGAGAAACGCACGTCTGAGAAGAGGGGAGAGTCGCTGGTAGAGAGTCACCAACTCACCGTCACCTGAGAGAAATGCAAGGAAGAGTGGGGGGAGAGGTTAAACCCTTTCCCTTGTTTTACCAAATACTAGTTTTAATTTGGGGGTTTTGGTTTTCATTCCCCTCCTACCCCTTTCTTGATTCCTTGACACAAGCTGAACTACAAACTAGAGCCATATGTGAACTTCATTCACCACGAACTGCCACAGGCTCTGAAGTTATGCAAAACATATATAACTAAAACCTTTATAGAACTCATACACAAGGAAATGGACCAACCTAATAAGCGAGTGATAGATAACAGGGATGAGGAAACTATTCAGTCACAAAAGGCATAGATGAGATCTACCTGCTTAAGTGCTTGTACTAAATTGTGTTTCTTTTCATTTAAAATATGCAACTTTTCCTCAACCTCTCTTTTCCGCTTCTCTTTTTCATCAATTGTATCAACTTTGCTGTTGCCCTGCTTAGAAAGACGAATATTTTTTAGTCATTACCCAGCCAGGCAGCCATTGCTTGACAATAACACCTAGAACAGCAAGAGGAAGAAATCAAAGAACTAAATGAAAGTCCATTCAAGTGCTTCTAAGTTGTTGACCATGCTTCTGGCCTTCAACATAAATAGCTCGTATACTATGTTCTGCATAGATATGTTTCCATCATAAAGAAACATACTGATTATAGAGAGCATATCATACTTTCCAACCCAGACAAAATTTATTTTCATTAATGAGAAATTGTAAACTAAACATGGGCAACGCTAGTGTTTATTATGGCACCTAGCATGTGGAGACCAACAACCGAAGGACAAACGGCATAGCATAGAAAACTGTAAAAGAAATAGATACAAACGTAAGGCATAAAGCATAATACGATGCCACTCGTAATTTCATCATCCAATAACCCGAGTATTGTCCAAATGTCCAATAACCAAGAGTATTTATAACACAATACTCGCATTATTCCAAATTATTATAACACTCAACTATTTTGCTCCGTTCCTTATTGCTAGTCACTTGAGAAATCACTGGACAATTATTTGTCCGTCAAAGATACTAATGCATTATGAGTTGTTATAATAAGAATACAAAAAATTAGACCTTAATTTGTGTACATTTTCTTACAGGATGGACTAACCAGTTAACCACCCACAAGGCCACCACCCCACTGTGTACAGAACATTAACATCCACATTCATTCAAAAACCTCATGCATTGCATGAAATTAGAGCAGCACCAATCTTAATTAGCACCAGAAACTCTTATACAAGGCGGACAAAATACTAGGGTAAACTTGTACGTTTAAAAGGGTGATTCTATACTTAACGTCTACAATAAAATAAATACAGTACAAGACTCGTTTCATTCTTCCAATTAAATAGAAAAAGGAAACGGAGAAGATAATAGACCTCTAACGGAGGAAACTCTGGATTTTCTACCATAGGAGCAGTCTCCTTCTCCTTTTGTTCTGTCCGTATTTTATCAGCATCAGCATCAGCATCAGCATCAGCCAGCAATGGAGGATGATCCAAGGGTGCAAAATCGCCAGCATCCTCCATATTAATTTCAACAATAACAGCATTATTGGAGGGTTCCGGACACGAATTAGGGTTTTCAGGCCTTCTGTTATCTCGTTGATTAGGAGTACGTTGAGAAGTGATAGGGTCAACATTAGGGTTAGAGACGATAGTTGCGATAGTGGGGGTGAGAGAGGGAAAGGCAGAAGAAGATGAAGGAAAGAGAGAGATAGCCTTGGAGCGTCGGAATAGGAGGGACCGAAAATCCTTGAGAGATATAGCAGGCGTCGGCATTAGCCATCGTCTAGCTACGTCTGGTGCTACTCTATGGAGGTTTCCTCTGTACAGTGATATCGCCACCATCTTTCTCTACCTCTCTGCTTTCCCCTTTCTTTTTCTGCTCCCCATTTCTTTTGCTCTTTTTCTATTTTCTTCCTATTTTAACCTTCCTGTCCTCTATGTCTCTATCCGCTAACATTTACGTTTTTAATGTCGAAAGTAACGGTAATGTCACGGTTTACACTTTGATCAAAGTTCAGTGCTATCGTTTAGAACAAACTTATCTTTTGGATACCAAATGGAATTTCTAAATCTTGAATGGTACCATTTGAAAGTTCCCAATTCATTTTAACAAAGCGCCCAAAATCCTCAACCACAAAAGTTCTATTTGTCTACAAATAAACATACATTCCAATTATCTATTCGTCTTATACAATTGCTAATTGATAATCCTTCTAAGTGTTTGTTTTGAAATGTGGTAAAGCAGTAAAACTAAAAGCTAAAAAGGTTTACTTTCAAAAAATAAATTGAAACGTTGGGTGGGTTAGTAAAAATAAAATTACAAAAAAATTATAGGTGGGTATTGGACGTGCGGGTGCGGGGGTGGGTGAATATGGGACGGATATACCCACCACCTACCCACTATCCACCACCCACAAAACCTATACTCATCCCAGCCCCAACTGGGGCGAGTGCAGTGCAAAACCCAACAAATTTTACCTGCTTGCCATCCCTACTCTAATATGTCGTTGTTCTTTTTCCTTTTTCTCAAACCCTTCAGCAATCTAGTCTTTTGCATCTCTGTCATGCTCCGGCCAGCCGCATCTCTTCCATGCTCAGTCGGTCAATCCTTACTCTTCGTCGCCAATAGAAGAGGCCACGGACTTCATCTTAATTTGTAAGTATAATATATTAGCTTTGTTTATGATGTGTGGTTTTGTTTATTTCTATACCTATTTTCAAATTTATACAATTTTGGTCTTGTTTGGCAAACAGGGTTTAGAGTTTAGAGTATAGAGTTTAGAGTTCACTGTTAGAGTTTTAACTTTTTTTATTCAGTGGATTTGACTGCTGTTTATATAAATGTGTTTGGTAACACTTAGTTGTTTGACATATTTAACACTACTTAATCTAGGATCTTATAAATTAATTTAAACCCAATTAATATATAATTCATAAACTTTTCTCTCCTCTCCTCTCCTCTCCTCACCTCACCTCACCTCACGTGCTCATCTGACCTCCCTATCTCTCTCCTCAACTCACCTTACCACCCAACAATAACCAAAACCCGGAAACCCCCCCTCAACTATCACGACCTTTCGCCCTCCTCCACCAAAATCAGACCCAAATCAAACCAAAATGACTCACAAAATCAAACCAAATCAAAGTGACAAAATCAATCCAAATCGAAAATCAAACCCACTACATCTACACGATTGAAAACCAAACCCGAGAAAAACAAAATCTAAAATCGATCAATTGTTTTTGGGTGGTCTGAAAATGGCGTTGGTGGTGTTTCGGTAGTTATGGTAGTTTTCTCAGTGGTTATGGTGGTTTTTCACTGGTATGGTTGTTTTTTCGGCTGGTATGATTGTTTTTTCGGCTGGTATAGTGTTATAGTGGTTATCGGCGTTGTGGTGGTGTAGGTGGATAAGTTGTAGGTGGTAATTAACAATGGGTTAATCATGATAAAAAAAATTCCCCAAAAAAAACGTGTTTGTAAAACTCTGAACAAAACGTTGTATTTTGCAGCTTTTTTTTATTGAGAGTTTTGAGCCCCAAAACTCTGAAGCAAACTCTTTCTTACCAAACACCCATATTAGAGTTTTGACTGGTCAAAACTCTAAAATGGGGTTAAAACCTCTAAAAAACAAAATGTCTTACTATATATGTATACTAGTCTTTTATGCAAGCGACGCGTGCTTTTATATGGTTTTCAAAATTAATTAAAAATTGTACGAAATGTTATATATATATTTTTTGTACATTTCACAAAAACTTAATACATAACAATACTATATACAATTGATTTTTAAATCATTCCTTCAATCTTTTTTAAGAATCATTCACAAAAAACCGTTTTTCAAAGTATTGTTTGCGCCGTATCGATAGCTATATATTAAAAAATAACTCATGAGTCATAACTAAATACATCATTTCATGTTTTTTTTTTTTAAAAAAATTCATTAAACCACCAAATCTATCTTTTCTTTCTTTGAACCATATTTCTGCCATAAATTGTGGAATATCGAAATATTCTCAACTATGAATTGTTAAGCATTATCAACAACTCCTTTAAAAAAGTATTATCAACAACAACAACACTTTAGTCCCAAATCTAGAGTCGGGCTAACATGAAAGATCTAACATAATTAAGCATCATCAATAGATAAAACTCTCTGTTAGTTTTGCATGTCATTTGATGATAATTCTAATTGCAACAGTACAAAAAAAAACCTTTCAAGTGTCAATAAAACAGACAACGAATACATAGAATCAACGCATAAGTTCTATTCCGAACCCTTAAAAGATTGTAACATATCTTATAAAAACAAACCTATTTCTTGACAATACGAAACCCATAAAAAGCCATAACAAACCGAAACCTAAATTGGAGAAAACATAATTATAGTATAAAGTGAAAAGACTAAGAACAATTTAATTTTTACATAAGACAATTGTTTGGAGTTTTGGAGAAACTGTAATATACTTCTACAGTGTAATGCATGTTATAAGATGGAGAGATTAGAGAAAGAGATACGAGGGAGAAGAACATTGTTTTGTTCACTATTTTATATAGAGTATATATACACATAGGTAGGAAAATGAAAGCCCGAAAAGTGAAAGATTTAGTAACATCAAGAGACTAATCTATTGTCTATTGCATTTTGCACATGAAGAAGAGAGTTAGGAGTATTGTTTAAATGGTTTGACATTGGAAAAAAAAAAGTGACAGCAAAAAGAGTGAAGGAGAGAGAGAGAAAAAACAAGCGAATACAGACAAAGAAAAGAGAGAAGCTAATGTAAGTTTGGCGATGCTGATGAAGGACGATAATTTAAAGTTTCACAAAATCACGCGCTCTCTACACTTCGTACTCCCCCTTTCCCACTTATATCTCTTCACGGCAAGCCCAGAAGCCCTAACTGGTCCAAAGAACTGAGTCGACCGGAATCTGACGAGACGACTAGCGGCTTTGCAGTTTGCATCTCTGGGGCGACGAGGCGAGTGGAAGATCAGCTGGGTTGCCTTGTTGCAGTTGTTGGTATCCAATAACTCCTCTCAGGGATATTACTACGACTGTGGGGTAATCATTCTTAATTTCTTATTAATGAATAGGATGATCTTGTTCAGATTCAGTTTGGTCTGATTGATGATATCTTATGTGCTATTCTCTTGATGTCATTAGTGACTTTATATGAATGTTTTTTTTTATTTTTTATATTTGAATTTGAGTGCTATATTATGCATTTTGATTTATTGGTGTTGTCGAGTTGATTTTTTAGGTTGAATTCAGGTAGAATTTCGAAATTAAGCTTTGAGCTTGGCTCTTATGTCTAATTGTTCTATTTGTCCAGATTTAATAAAGGGTTTCATGAAAAGTTGAATTAAACTTCAAATTTAGTTGTTAAATGTTGAATTCTTAGATTTTGTTAGAGTTTTGTTCCGAAATTCTCTATTTTTTGCTTGTGATTTTTGTTAATCATGCAAGTTGAATTTTCATGGGGATATTTAGACTTGGAAAAGAACACTCTGGGGACTGAGGACATTTTTGTTCCTCAACATAATTTTGGTTGTGAACTTGTGATGGTTTTATACGAGTCCTAATTCTAATGTCCAAAATGCGTAATGTTCAATATTATTTATCTAATTGATTCTATAGGATAAAGTTGATGTCGTTGAGAGTTGTAAGCTTATTTTATTTTCCGGATTTTTGTAATTCTAGTCAGTAAGTAAGTTCATTTCTAACTATAATCTCCCATTGAGCAATTTCAACACACTTGCTATCACAAGCAAACAATCATAACCAAGTGTAATTGGTTAGCATCACTCTAAATAACTGCTACTATGTGAAGTCGGTTTTCTTTTTACGTGAATTTTAACAAATGTAGTGAGCTAGATATTTACTACAAGAATCAAACTCATGCTAACGTAACTTATTATGAAGTAATTTTGAAAAATAATGGATATATAATATGTGATAGGTAGTGAACCACCATCCATAAAATCACTGTTCAGTTAGGTAGTCAATTGAAATAATTGGAATGGTGGAATTGTATCGTTGTATTACTTTTTGTGCCCTAATCATGGGTTTAATTTTGGAAGCTAGAATGGCAAGATGAAAGTCGGTTTGGTTGGAAGGAAGGTGGATAGAACTAGAAGTCGCAAGAATCCTCTACTTGATCTTCTCCAAATACAACAATCTGATTAATTAGTCATTTTTCTGAGCGGTGAATGTGATGGCCTCCAACTCTAGTTGCGGAGATCCGAGCACCACAGGTGTGTTAACAACTACCGTGGCTACTGCCCTCACCTCCGACCCCACGATTCCGAAGACCTCTGTGGTAGCAACTGCTACAGTTGCCTTTTCTGCTCAGTCCATTGCAAGTGCCCCAAAACTACAACCAACATCCCAGCCTAGAACCCCACAATTTCTCCAACACCATCCTCAGCATCACAACCCTCCCCTACATCATCAGTATAATCATCAGCATCAACTTGGAATATTCGGAACTCCAACTTTAATTCAAACACAAACTCACCTCTATCCGCACTTGGCCAACGCCTCAGACCCTCCCCAATATCCATTAGCTTCCTCTGGCCGTGGATTGCTTCCCTCCCCCACAGTCACAGCCATTCGTCCACAACTCCCCGAGCAGGTGGCTGTCGCCAATTCTGGTGCCTACCCTCCAATGCCAAGTACCCTTGTGCCTAATTCGTGTACTCATCAGTATCAGCATCAGCATCAACACTCTCGACTTGCTGCTCCCACGGAACCTTCTCACCCCAAACATCTACGTGCTCCTTTTTCGCATCCTTCTCGTGCTCATATGTCATCTGTCTCAATCTCTTCTGCTGCTAGAGGCATTCCCTTGAACAATCCTCCTCAGTCCAAGGTTTAGTTTCTTCCTTTGTTTATCTTTTGTACTGTTCAAGATCTTACAGGAGAGCAATTTTTTCTCTGTTTGCTTCTCGGTCTTCTGAAGAGAAACTTTTTTTTTTAATGTCTTGACCTTTATTTGGAAGTTTTGTGGTTACTGCGTTGTCATCAAGCTCCATACTTTTGTCCTGGCTGGCTTAGTTTAATTGAAGATGCGAGAAGTGGGTAATCCATTGCGCTTGCTTGGGTTTAGGGCTTATCTGCGTCACTAGGCTCTTTCCAGTGCTGACGGCAATAATATAGTTTGCAAGGCATTTTTTAATTAGAATGTGCAGAAAATTCGAAGAGAATCAATCAGTTCTTTTGTAAAATGCAGATTATTCAAAGGAGAGCTTACATTTTGCGGAATATGTTTTCCGAGCTTTGTTCTGATATAAAAGCTCTATGTTTGTATGTAATGTTTGCGGATGCTACACTGACAGTTTTGGTAAGTTAATAAAATGAAGATTTACATTATAACAGGAGTCAAGTTATAGTAACTGAAGGTTACTTGACTTTTTCTTGGTTTTGTAGATGAATTGGCTCTAGGAAATAGCCTTTGTCGTTAATCGACTGACCCTGCCTTACCGTCTTTGTCATACTTTTTCCATTTAGAATTACTTGCGACACTTTCCTTTTCAAGAATTGTCATATTACTTGCAACCAAGTCATTTCAGGAAAGTTTTAATATGTAAAGTTACCACTCTGCATTAATTTAGTTACCCATCTCATCTAATCGAAAAACAAATCTACAAATTAACCTACTCATTTACCGTACCAATTACCCACCCCCACTCTCTCTCCTCAATCTACCCTTCCCTTTGAATCAACTACCCACGGCCCACCACACTATCTCACCTCCTCTTCCCCATCAACGAAAACCAGTCAAATCACCCTCTCCACCCCCACTCTCTCTCCTCACCTTCCGTTGAACCACCATCCCAGCACCCCCCTCTCTCGTTACCTCCCCCTTTAATGGGTGGGGCTGTGGGGGTAGTGGTGTTTTTCTATTTTGGTTTTGGTGGTGGTGGTAGCAGCACCCGCATCGGTGGTGGCTAGGTGTGTTTGGTGTTGATTTTGTTTTGGTGGTGGCCGAGGTGATGTTTGGTGTTGGCCGTGGCTTTATTTCCTGATGATGGATCACTTAGTTTTGTAGGGATGATATTAGGGATTGTGGTTGACTTATCCCTTTTATTTTCTCCCTTTCCTCAAAAATGTGCAATCCTCTTGATTGCAATTTGCAAGTAATTTGCAACGGAGAAAGTGTAATTCTTCATTACTTGTCAAAAATAATGAAACAAAGAATTACATTACAAAGACACTACCCTATGGGGGTTTCACCGATGTAAATAAGAGGGCTAAGGACAAAAAGGGTTTAATTACAAAATCAAGGAAAGTAAAGTGATGCTGAGCCACTAAAACTCAATACTCAATATTAACTGTAGAAAACCTTGAACTTTGAAACTTGAAACCTTTGGTACGTACTTCTCTTTCGTAGTTCACGACGAAAGTTAATCGACATAGGATTCTAACAAGTTTTGTTGCAAACTTCACTATTATTGTGAGACTCGCTCATGCAGTTTTTGAACAGCATCTCTAGTCTAATATTAATTCACCTATCATTTATAGATCCTCACATGCTTTTTAACCACCCCATCTTACCTTTCCTTGCTTGGAACAACCTTCTTCACAGTTTTTTGGGTACAAGAGAAATTGTTAGACTCTAATAGTGAGGTCCAAAATGGACCATTGCCACATTAATACAATTATTTTTCAAAAAAAACTTACTCCCTTGCTTCTCTAATACTTCTACCATTTCTAGATTGCACAGGTTATGAACCCATGTATTTAAAGTAAGAGAAAAAATGGTATATATATTCATAAAAGTAAGAGATAAGTCGTAAAAGTATTGATAAAAGTAAGAGAGAAGTCGGAAATGTATTGATAATGCGGTGCATTAGTGATGCCTTAACTTACCAAAAATTGAAACGATAGAAGGATTTCTGACAATCCTAAAGGAATTGGTAGAAGTATCTAAGAAGGAGGGAGTATCATTTGATTTTTTTTTTTTGGAAGGATTTTTCTAAAATGTTGGAAAGAATTGTTTTCATGTAGAAAAGTTGTTTGGGTGGCATCACTTTTTGAACCATTTTGGTTCTCCATGTGCATCAATAGTATTACAAAGGGGCTTGGTGGTACTAAAAAGTATTTTTGCGATATTAATAAAATGTTCTGGTGGCACTAGCTACTAAAAGATGCTATTGTGTTATTAAGAGAAGTTACCATTCCTTTGGCTTCAGGTGGTACTCAAAAGGTCCACAATGGTACTAAGAGATGGATGTGATACTAAGAGATGTTGTATTGATGCCACAATTCTGCTTCTGTTTTTACTAAAAAAAGTTTTGGTGGTAACATTTTTGCATCTAATGGTGCCAAAATATATCCTGGTGGTACCCCTTACCCATGTGTCAATCCAAGTTGTACCCTCCCTGAGATTTAAAACCCATCATGGGTAGTGGATACCTATGATCTCTTTAGAACTTGCGAATCTCCAAGTGGTTACTTGGTTGTTTATGATAAACGCTCTATTTTCTGCATGTGAATTTATTTTCCAAGCCTCACTTCTAGATTTCTTATCAAAAGCTTCTTTTATGCAGGCTGTTTCATCTCCCTATTTTGCTCCTGATAGTAATGCTCCTAAAGATCCCATGTGAGCATTTGCTTCTGCCCATCTGACCTGTTTCCTCATGAGTGCTCTTCTGGCTGTAGTTATGATTCATGTTTTGACTTGTACAGAGACAGAGATTTAGATGATAAGTTGGTCACCCTCAGAGATCGAAAGGTTAGACTTTTCTCTTGCAAATCATGTGTAAGCGTACTCCTACAGTTCCGGCAAGATGCTATATTTTGTTATGCATATGCACAAACAACAGTAATAATGGGAAGTCCAGACAATTTTTCTGGGTAGTCTACCCTAAATATTGCCATCTTATGGGGTTGGAAGAAATAATTCTTGCTGAATTGAAAATTCATTGTTTCGGTAGAACTGAACCTCAGTGCACCAACTGAATCCAAGGCTCATAACACCTATAGAGACTTGACATATTTATCCTTTTGAGCCGATGCATAAAATTGTTGAAGGTGCACACGTCTGTCACTAAGTACCTGTGCACGGTTATTTGCGTGCAGTTTCAGCTTGTGCTCCTGGTACCTTTTTGCCCGACTCGGTTGCATTATCTAATCAGTTGGGATACATATAAATATAGTTAGGCTTCTGATCTCTGGTATACTGTATCTTGCTCTGCTGATTAACTTTGATTTGCCTTGTTGTTTGCGTGAATAATCCATGTGCTTAAGGAAGGTCTGTTCTTTTGAAATTCATAATCAACGAAATGTAGCTATTATGCTCTCACGATCTAAACCTAATACTAATGTTTTGTAACTCTTTAGTCACCCACAATGGCTTTAGAGAATTGTTGACAAAGAACTCATAGTTGGACATCATTTTATTGAGGAAAGATGGACCAAGCTTTGACACGGTTGTATATTTTGAATTAAGTACTTCACTATTGTCTTGCTTATTTTTCTTTGATTTTCTCGATAAGATCATGAATGATTCTATTTCTTGAGGGCTTTTCTATCTCATCTATGCTGCGAGATTGTTCCTTTTTTTTGCCTAGCTCTCCTTCTCTGAGTGGTATATTACCATTGAAGAGCTCTCCTTCTCTGAGTGGTATATTACCATTGAAGAGCTCTCCTAAAACAAGTTCCTAGTTTCCATTTGTTTAGTAAATTATGTCATAAAATAAAACGAACCGGATACTTATTTTTAAGTCATTATATTTCCCTGGTCATTTATAGATACACCTTTTGGAATTTCTTATATAGAACTTTGAGCCGTGTGACTATCCTTTCTGGCCCATTACAAACCTAAATATCACATTCAAGCTGATGTTTAGTCAAGATGTGGGGCCTCAATCATGGCCTATTACATGTATGATATTTATCTAGCTCTCCTTTGTACATTCCTCCCTCCATTAGTGTTTTTCTAATAAACTTCATGTTAAGTTGTTGAGAAAGGAACCAAGTTCTCGTCATTCAGTAACATATGGGTGCATTTTTTCTTCAATCTCTCAAGCCTCATTTCGTTTCACAAAGGCAAGCTTTTAGTATCTTTTTTTTATTTGTTATCGGATGCTCCATTTATGATTTGGGTGGTAATGGACTGACAAGCTAAGGCAGATCAAGAGGATGGTTAAGAAATGAAACTGATCTGGTAATTGATGACCTGGAAATTACAAGAACTGAAGATAGACAATATTTTTTTCAGGAGAAGAACCTAATCCAGGGAAGAAAACTAAAGGAAACACAATTTTTTTCAAGTTAATTTCTCTTTCTCCGAACTTCTCTATTCATAGCATATTTCTTGTAACTATCTGTCTGCTTTTTTGCTCAAGTGAACCCCTAAGAGAATTATAATGTAATTCCTACAGTGCCCCTCACTCAAGGGCCAGTACATTAGAAACTCTTATTTAAATATTGTGTCAACTCATGAAAACATAGTTTTTTTGTGAGTTGTTGGTACCCATTCCAGCTAAAGTCCTTCTATGGCTCTATCTCTTTTATTCGATAGCTTTTGCGAAGGAATTGATCTGGGCAACGATTACAAATTTACAACCTTCAGAGGAGGGAGGAATGATCTCGGTACATGTACATCTTAAAGATGGATACGAGAAGCTACACACATACAGACACACCTATATATGTATATGTTTCTATTTAAATGAGCGCAACCCGTTCGGTTAGAGCTGACGTGTGGGCTTTGGTCTTAGGTTGAGTTTACACTAATGATGTGCAAAGAACAAGGATGGCCATCTAACAGGGTATGTTCATTCACTGGCGAGTTAATCGTGTTCACATGTCATTCTTCACCGTGAGGTGGTGCGTCATCTTTGGAACAGACTATTTGTCGTATAAGGGGTACCTGGGTCTTCCCATTTGATTTTATCATGTTATGGGAGCCTCTTTACAAGTGATTTTCTGTGGGATAGGGTTACTTATCTAGCATCTTGTGAGCTAAGCCTGCTGGGGCTTTAGACTTGTTTAGTCTCTTTAGGAGGAATTTTCTGTGGGATAATGATACTTATTTTCTGCTGCTGAGAGTCAAAGTAACTGGGTCATAATGGAAACTGTGTATTCTGTTCAGAAAAATCTTCCTCTTATGTAGTACCTTTGGTTTCATATTTCAAGAAATCTGTATAAGTTAAAGTGTCTGGCAAATTTTCGTCCCTATGAAAATTTCTCCTCCAGCATTGGTTTAGTAAGCTATGGGCTTAACTTTTAATACACTGAGTTAGAAATCTTTTAACATGTTGCCTGGTTAAGTTTATAAACTGCTGCAGACTCTACTTTTTAGATTCTGAATTGTGGTTGAGTTTGCTTTCGTATCCAATGACTATAGCTTGTAACTAGCTTGTAACACCATTGGTCTTTCATCAGCCTTTATTATCCTAAGCGTTAGTTGTCTTTGTCTTCGGTTGCTTTTTGTAGGTCAAGGTAACAGATGGGGCTTCCTTCTATGCTCTCTGTCGTTCGTGGTTGAGGAATGGTTATGTAGAAGAAAATCAAGTACGTGACACTTGTCAATCTGCTTTTCTTTTATCAATTGTGAAATACAGTTCATCAATGGCCCTGTCTAAATTCATACCAGAATATGAAGGCGATGTTTAAGGATATTTGTCTTAAAGATGTTGTTTGTTCCAGGAATTTATATGTAGGGATGCTGGTTTCAAAAATAGCAAGCTGCATGGTGAATGTAGCAGCTTATTTGCTATATACTCACACGCGCATGTGTAGTTTGTTGACTTTCCGATTTGACCAGAAATAGGATGATTTTAGTTGGAATACTGTTTAGAACTATTACTCTCTTTTTTTTTTTAAGTCTGTCTATTAAAATAGAGAGAGAATAACAAAATGGAACTTATAAAATAAGAATTTACAGAAACTAATAGTGTATCATACTATCATATCCATAACTAAACTCTTTTTGGATCCTTTGCTGTGTGAAGATCGTAGTTGACGGATCATGTCTTCACTGATTCCATATCTGTCAAGTAGCTTATAAATTTATAAACTCTATACAATACTTGGTGATAGAGAATTTATGTTATTGGATAAATAAGTAACATTGGAACTACATTTTATGTTGCATTCTTGTTCACAGTTTGTTTCTACCTTTTTTTCTCTTGTTTCCTCAATTGTTCAAAAACTTGCAGCTACAGTTCGGTGATGTATTTAAGTCTCTTCCTGAACCCTTGCCTCCACCTGAATCTTTCTCGCCTAAGAGAAAGGAGAGTGATGATGAAGTGGAAGTTGACGAGGTTGGTTCTTGTGGAACTTCTATTACCAGTGCTTTTGCCTACCTGTTATCTTATTCGTTCGAAACTGCTGTTCTCTACATCTTTTTTTTGGTTCAGTTTCAGCTTCAACATTATACTTTTACTCTCACATTTCACTATTCCATTCAGTTTAATAAAGTTCACTTCACTTATTTTTAGTTATGTTTAGTTCAGTTCAACTAATTTCGACCCAAGAGAACATGCCCTCAGTTTTGCATTTTATATCTTGCGAGAATGTTTCTATAATTTTCCCGGCATAATAGTAACTTAATCATTTTGTTTTGCGTTGGTTAAGTGAGTTAGATAATCCTTGGCCAATTTTGGATGGTGTTAGAGAGTATCGTGAAAATTACCTAATTGGTGGTATCTTTTCTACTCTTAGAATGCTTAACTTCATTTTATATAAGGAGTGAAAATTTCAAGTGTGATACTATGAGGTTTGATGGAATTAAATTGAGATACATCTATATTTTAATAACTTATAAGATCATATGCATTGTAATGCTCAACTCGAAAAGAACTAAGGGGAAATGGGGCCTTGATAAGCGATAGTTTGATACCATGTGCTCCTACTAGGAGATACACTCCTTGTGGTTGTTGACTAATCTCCTTTCTTATGTTAATCTAGTATGGAGGTGGAAGAAATAGTTTTTAGAAAGCGGGAGTAAATTTAGAGAGAAAAAGAACTTCGTACAATATGAAGAACTTGGGTATCCGTGTGGTGACATCAAAATGATGGGGCATTGATAGGTTTCCTGAGAAAGGAGGCTCTTAAGTTACCCTAATAATTCATGTCCAAATGTTTGACTAAGGAGTAAGAGTGGACATTTTTATTCCATAACTATAGTGGAAAATGTTGATAATCACCTTTCACCACCTTTCTAGGTCGGGTCCCTAATTTCGTCACCTGTATAAACCGAGGGCTGGGTATGCAATCTATGTTAAATATCGAAGTTGCCCTTGATCACGTGAGCTAAGTCAACAAGGAAAACATGGGGGAGATCACCTATTTACAACTTCGCCAATCTTTCGAGAGGAATAACACTCTCTCAATGAAACTTACTGACTACTTCTCCACAATATTCCACATAAACCTCTCTCCTCTGTTTATAGGAGTTTCCTCTTATCTCACTCTCTAACTTATTCCTCAAGCTAATTTATAAACTAATGCCTAAATAACCTCCCTTCAATTACCACTGTTCAATAGTTGTCTCTTTTTTCCCTAGGGATGCTGATACATTTTCTTTTTACCCTCTCCTTTGTGTTGTCTGTCACTCTGTGTGGTAGTAGACTTGAGATTAATCTGCTCGGAGATTCTCTTGGGCTTTGAGTTGTGCTTACACCAACTGGCAGGTACATAAAACTACTAGTGATTTGGGCTGGTATTGATTTTTTGAACTGGGTATGGAATAATAAGATTAGTGGTTTGGAGCTGGCAGCTTAAGACACACACATAAATTAAGGTAGATGGATAATTTAAATGGAGAGAAGTGTGTGTGTGTGGTGTTTGGGGGGGTGGGGGGTTGTGTAGGGGTTCCTGTGTCCAGAGCCAACACAGGCTACAATGGGATGAGAGAAATGTAATTGTGTGTCACATTTTTAACAAGTGTTCATTCCGCGTCCTTTTTTCCTGCTTGCAGGCTGAGGAACCCATGACTGCTAAAGAGCTGCTAACAATGCATGTCAAGCGAGCCAAGAGAGTTCGAGCAAGGTATGTCAATGTTTCTCCGTTTCTCCTTGTGCCCCCCCCCCCCCGGCTGACATTGTTTATTAGATGGACTTTTACAAATGATATCTCTACATCACCTGCATGGGCCCATTGATGCATCTTAATAGTGGTACGCCCTCCGCCCCCAAAAGGATTTCCCATTTCTTTTGGGCACAAAGCTTAAGGAGGGAGGTTGGTGTGGGACCAGAATTTCATTTTATAATTGAAACGTAAGGTAGTAGTTAACTTTAAGAATTGTTTAGTAGGAGAAAGAGAGTGGGGTCAAGTACTTTTTATAAGGAAAATAATATTAAAATTGGTGACCATATTCAAATAAGGAAATGGGAAAAGTAATTGGGACAAACAAAAATGGAAAAATGGGAAATCCTTTGTGGGACGGAAGGAGTATTAGATAAGGAGGAAGAAGAGAGATGAAGCAGCTTCACAACATAGGCCTTGTTTAAACCTCTTCAAAAAATAATATTCATGTAAAAATGGATTCGGTTGTAATAAGCTAAAATCAATAATTAGTATTGCATGAGAAAAAGCACGTTCAGCAAAAATCAGTTATAGGAAGAATTAGTTTCAATGATAAGAATCAGTTTTAATAACTTTCCAGATTTGTAAAATCCAAGTGAAGCGAACAAATAACTATTTTATTTCCATTTTTGTCCGTTTAGCTCACCGGTCTATTTAGAGTCTAATATACCTTCGAGATTAGCCTTTGAATAGAAGATCTAAGGGCCTCTGATCCTTCTTACTATTCTCACCTCATCCGTGCATCTATACTATGCACCTTTTTCCGTAGAAAAGTCCAAAAAGAAAAGCTTAAACCACAATGTATCCCTCTCCCTCCCTCTCTCCTAACACTTACTTTCTCTTCCGGCATTCTTTGTCGAGTGGTCTCGCCAGAAAACATTTTCCCAATGATAAGTTTTCTGCTGATCGCAAGTTCCAGGATTGTCTCTAGTGGCTCTCTCTGTTGTCTCTTTCTATCCTCAAGCCATGTGTCTAGCATGTCTTCTACAATAAAGAAATCATAGGGATAAACATGAGTTAACCTTAAAGAAAGAGGTAGGAGCATTAAATGAGACAATGTATTACGTTTTCATCTATAGTCTCTAAAGTAAAAAGCATTCTGTAAAGAGGTTTGTCCCATATCCCTTTCTTTTGGTACTAAAATGAAAATCGTAATTCTGTGAAGGGTTTTCTTTATAGAGCGACTTATAGTAGTCCATCGCAATAAGTCACTCCAGAAATTTGTTTAAAACCCATGTGGTGCGCATTGTGTGAATGTGTCTACGGTTTAAGAGGAGTAACATCTTTAGTGTACCTGAGAGAAGGCGGAGAAGAGTAGGAGACAGAAAGAATTGTGATGGTTTTGTTGTGCTTTGTATCCTCCTTATACGGGCCTAATTATATATGGAGAGTGAGGTAAGAAGGGGGTGGGGTGGTGGTTTAGGTGAGAAGGATCCTTGTTCAAGTAATTTCATGTTTCTATAAAGTAAACTTTGCACTTACATCTAGGAAATGTTTTAGGTACGTCAAGAAAATAATTGCAAATACTTCGAAAGATTATTGAGGATTTGTCAAGGAACTATGGCAAATAAAATGACCATTACATAGATATTGTCAAACTATGGCAATATAATATTCTAGTATTAAACTACATTGACTAAACAATAAGCCATTGTCAAACTAATATAGACACGCACTTCCAAAACATCAACTAAACATTACAAGTACATCAAGAAAACATTGCATTCGATGCTACTTCAAGTAAACATTGTAAGCGCATCATGAAAATAATGTTAAACAAGTAAATCTCATCCTTTTTCTTTTTATATCAATAGGTCATTTCTACTATATCTGCCCCACCAGCCGACTCATAAGCAACTAAATCCCTGAAAGAACAGAATGCATCTTCGGTGACTTAGTTGGGGGCCATTCTCATAATGTTGGATATTCTCTTAAAATTAGAAGGGTGAAAAGTTGTTTTCATTGCTTTAGCGAGTTAAGCTCACACTAAGGACTCAAAGAAACTTTTCACCCTTAAGGACCTGTAACTTTTTTCCTTCACCCTTTAGGACTTGGACTTGTGGTTAGATTCTAGGCAAGTTGACTCACCTTTAATTCTCCTCCCTCATTTGACCACTAAATATTTTAAATTATATTTCCAAAAGTAACCAAAGTGGAGTAATATTGTATGAATGTTGTTAAAAAAAGTATGTTCAACATTAAAAAATAAAAAATTAAAAAATTATGGAACTTAAATTACTTCATTTCAGCTTCATTCAACCAACAAATCTTCATCAATTTCCAAAAAAACCCATCTTTCTTTCCACAATATTTTTCTTTTTCGATCCAATGACAAGCCAACAACCGATGGTTGGATGAGGTTAATTAAATTCATAAATGTAATCTCAAAAGTGAACACTCACCTCCATCTTTCTCCTTTAAACTCAATCTCAAATCAAACACACTTTAATCACTAGCCTTACAAACACTTTCATCCACATTTTCTCTATCCTCACCCAACTCATCTTTATGAGATGAACCCAATTTGCCGTCACTTTTATCGGCCGTTGCAGATGTTCTTTGCTTCTTTTCTTTTTTTCCGTTAACTCTTACTAGATTTATTATGTTAGGTTTTTGGGTTTGTTTTTGGTTCCAGTGATTTTGTGTTTTTCTTTTGGGTTGTTGAGGGGTAATCTGATGGGGTGTTTAGAGTTGTTTATGGAGTACTCTAAGTTTACGTGATGATTTGGGTGTTCAGTAGCCGTCTAGGTTGTTTACATGGGGTAGGTAGTTGTTCATGGCGGTGGCTTTGAAGGGGTTTGAAGTGCTGAGATTTAAAAGAAGATGAAATTAGTTATTTTATCTTATTTTTGTTTTCTTAAGTATAATAATTTATTCAATTTCTTTTTTCAATAAAGAAAAAGACTGAAGGACCAAACGGTGATAAAAAAGTAGTCGGTCCTCAACGGTGAAAAAGTACGGTTTGGGTCTTTCTTGCTTGCTTAACTCTTGTTTTAGCCGGATAAGATAGTGTAGCTTCATTGTTTGAAGGAACACCCCTTTCGTATTAGTTACAGTTGAATCTATATCCCTTTTATTTCCTTTGAGATGGGGTGGATTGCTACTTCTTACACCCAAAAGAAAGTTCAGTTTTATTTTCTATCTCCCCCAAATTTTTTAAAAAGAGGAGATTTTCATAGAAACTTACTTCCAGTGTGAAGAAATGGTAGTAATTGTTAGTCTTCCCATCCATCTTAGCTTTTGTTTATCGTTTTTGAGCTTATGTACTTTGAACAGCTAATCGTGTTAGAGCTTCCAGCTGTCCAATGGTTACAACAACTTTGGAGATTTGCATGTGAAGTAGGGAAGATCATTTCTAAGTTTTACGCAACAAAGCTGTGTTTGTGGCTATGTGCAGGTTGAGAGAAGAAAGGTTGCAACGAATTGAAAGATACAAAAGCAGGCTTGCCCTTCTTCTTCCTCATAATGGAACAATGCAGGAATAATAGAAGCATGGGTCCTATGATTCTAATGTCTATCATGCGATCCATTTTTTTTAAAGTGTCATGTGTTTGATGAAGCGGAGGACTTTTTTTTGGATCGGAAAAGCGGAGGACTTAAGCGCAATGTGTTTGATGAAGCAGAGAACTTAAAAGCCATCAATCTCCTTTTAAACGCAGATGTTTCATACGAAGTATAAATATATGGTCTAGTTGGTTCCTTGCATTGCCAATTGATTTCCAAGTTTCACTTGCTTATGATTTTCTAGTATATCTTTGTGAATAAAGCATTTGCAAACAAAAATTAATGTTCATACTCCAAAGAGGATATGGATTTGTTTTTTCCTTAGTTTGTTTTTTAAAACTCTCCGAATGATGCTTAATCGTTTCCGTGGGTTCACATACTAGAGGGCTTTTGAAAAAGATGTTAGATTTGTAGAAAGTGATACCGTGAAGAACTTTTGTTCCATTGGCTTATAATAGTGAAATTCAAATTCTGCTGACTTTGCTTGTGCCTTGATTGGTTTTAAGAAATCACCTAAGATGCCTCGTGTTATGTGGGTCACGGAACATAGAGGATTTAGAGATTAATTGAAATCTCTTGGAAAGTGTCGTCAAAATGAACTTTGGTCTTAATTAAATTAATGTAGAGGAACTCTAAGTTTACTTGGTGACTTGAAGAGGATCCTTTATTCTGCTTTTAAGGGCATGCGTGAGATGAGGATAATGTATTAAGGGGGTAATAAAAGTCAAACATAGGAAAACTAAGGCATTTAAATGTGATGATAAAATGATAGAGTGGTGATGGAGAGGATAAAATGGTGGTGGAAGGAAGGAAATGGAAGAAAAGGGGAACTATTACCCTTAGTTACCTAGGGGTGGTGGTGGGTAATTATTACCCCCATAATGAGGGTAGTAGTTCACCTCTTTCTTCCGTTTCCTTCCTACCAACCCTACTCTATCCTCTCCACCACCATTCTATCCCCTCTATCATCCCCTCAAAATGCCTTAATTTTTCTATGTTTGACTTTTATGATCCCTTTATTACATTACCCTCATCCCAAGCGTACCCTAAGAAGTCTTAAAATAACGCTTAATCCTGTACTTGCGGAACTTGCCTACTCGGATTGGTAGGCTATTTTGAAAGATGTTAGATTTATGAGAAAATGGCATCGTAAAGAACTTTTGTCTCCAACAGGTCATAATATTCAAATTTTGCAACGGTTTGCTTGTGCCCTGTTTGGATGAATTGAAAAAATCACTTAAGATGCTTCGCAGAAACATAGAGTTCTTATAGATTGTTAAAATCTCTTAAAATGTGGGGTCACATTAAACATCGATCTTGAGATATAAATGCAACGCACTTTTAAGCCTACTTGGGGACCACAAAAAGCATCCTTAGTTTAATTTTAATCAATCTTCAAAATCATTGTCAATGTGTCATGGTTCTAAAGATAAAGTACGAGAAGATGAATTTAACATGACTTTTAAGAAATTTGACAAAGATTGTCTTGAAATAATTCATTAATTTTTCTTTTGGTAGTACATTTGTCTGCTTTGTGCTATGGTCTATGTTCAAATTCTACAAAAATGATACACTAAGGAACATTTGACCCTAAGGGCCCCCAATAGTGAATCTCAAAGTCCGTTTTTCCACTGCTCTTCTTCTCACGAAAACCCGATTCGCTGGGGTAATAACTCCTTGATAGAAATAATTCGGGGTTGATTCCTTCTCAAAAGTCTACTTAATTATTCATTCTTCATTGATCCGTGCATTCATCTCGGTCGGATCAAGAAGTTCATATTTCACGAGATGCACGCCTTCTCACTAAAGCTGATTTGCCGCGACAATAACTCCTTGATCGAAAATTATTTGGGGTTGATTCATTCACATGATGCCCGGTGATTTGGGATTGATTCCTTCACAAATGTCTCATTATTTTTTCATTCCTTATTGGTCCTTGCATTTGGATTGGTCTAATTGCAAAGTTCAATTTATCCAACGAAATGCACCCCTTCTCACGAAAACTCGATTTATCACGGCAGTAACTAATTAACTATATGATCGGAGATGATTTGGGGTTGATTCCTGCACAAACTTCCCATCATTGTTTCTTCCCTATTGATTTGTGATATCGGATTGGTCGAATTGCAAAGTTCATTATGCCACGAATTCCACGCCTTCTCACGAAAACCGAATTTATCAGGGCAATAACTATGTGATCGAAGTTGATTTGGGGTTGATTCTTTCACAAACGTCCCATTATTTTTTCATTCCTTATTGATCCGTCCATTCATATTAGTTGAATTGTAAAGTTCATTTTCCAACGAGATGCACGCCTTCTCACGAAAACCCAATTTATCAGTACAATAACTCCATGATCGAAAATGATTTGGGGTTGACTTAACAAACTTTCCATTATTTTTTTCTTCTCTATTTTTTGGTGTTAGACAGGAGTATCCCGCACTGATAGTAGGGGCAATCTCCCTCGGGGTACTGAAGTCAACTTAATGGGTAGACCCCTTCCAACTTTGGTTACTCCATTCGTAAGAGTAAAGAATCAAACCCCGACCATTTGTTTAAGGGATGAGAGTACTTACCACTCACACCAACCAACTTTGGTTCCTATTAATCCATGCTATCTGATTGATTGAATTGCAAAGTTCATTATGCCATGAATTGCAAGCCTTCTCATGAAAACCGGATTTATCAGGGCAATAACTATATGATCGGAGTTCATTTGGGGGTTGATTCTTTCAAAAACATCCCATTATTCATTCACTCCCTATTGATCCGTGCATTTAGATTGGTGAAATTGCAAAGTTCATTTTCCCAGGAATAGCACGCCTATCGTGAAAACCCGATTTATCACGACAATAACTCCTTGATCAAAGAATTGGGGTTCATTCCTTCACAAACTTCCAAGTATTGGTTCATTCCCTATTGATCAGTGCATTCAGATTGGTTGAATTGCAAAGTTCATTTTCCCAAGAATTGCACGCCTTCTCATGAAAACCCAAATTATCAGCGCAATAACTCCATGATCGCAGATGATGTGGGGTTGATTACTTCACAAACGTCCAATTCTTTTTTCATTTCCTATTGGACCTTGCATTTGGATTGATCTAATTACAAAATTCAATTTTCCAACGAAATGCACGCCCCGAGTGAGGAAGATGGCCACGAATAATAGTTGCCCTGCCCGAAAATGTTCTGATTTATCCGTTCTCGTGGCCTATTATTCACACTCCGGCCACGTCTTGGGGCCTGGAAACGAAACTTGCTTGAAATTTTTAAAGGGACTCATAGGGTCATATAAGACCCCTTGGAAGCTTAACTCGCCTTCTTGAGCCATCTTGGTAATTCCGACCAGAATCGAGAAAGGGCTCGAGAGGCCATTTCGAGGCAATACAGGGGCCATAAACCCTCCAAATTTTGCATCAATCCTATGGGACCCCTCGGGAGGCTACCGCAAAAAAATCACCCTGCTCGAAAATGTATCGATTTACCCATTTTCAAAGCCTATTATTCACGCCCCGACCACGACCCGGGGCTCAAAAATGAAACTTGCCCGTAATTTTATTACGGACTCCTAGGGTCATATGAAACCCTTTGGAATCTTAACTTGAGAAATTTCTCAAGTCTATTAAAGAACTTCCCAAAAGGGTTCATTTTCAAATTGAGGAAAAGAAGTGCTTGCCATTTTCTTTGTTTTTTTTGGTTTATAAAAAATTTAAAAAGTAAAATAAAAAAATATGCACAATGACCTAGTGATAAGAGGTTTTTAGTGCGTCGTTAAGGCACTAAGTACTGCTTTCCAAACAATATTTATAAACCTAATTAGCAACTACTATGAACGTAACAACGACAAGTCAAGGGTCGAACCACAGGGAAAAAGGGATTGACTAAGGTTTATTAAGTATACTACCTAAGTGAAGGGTTATTGGGGTGTGTGAAAGATTGATTCAACTAGCTAAGGAATAACAACTAACAATCAAGTAAGAGATTTAGATATAATAACGCAAACACTAGAGTTCGGGCTACTAGCATGAATCCGGGATAGGCAACAATGACACGGTCGTTGCACATGCCAAATTATAAACCTAACTTAGCCAATATAAGGTAAGAAAGGGTCGATTCCACGAGGAAGCAAGGATTAGCAAGGTTTGAAAGTAATTAAGCGAGCTAAGCCTATTTTTAGTGATTTTTGAGATTAATTGATCAACTAAGAAACCAAGAACTAGTTAGCTAACAATTAAACTAAATGATTGGGTTTAACAATAATAAGAAGACACTAGGGATGGGGGAATCACTAGTTAACCAATTGCTAACCTATTTGTCAAGCCAAGGGGATTCATTAGGATCAACTAAGGGACTAAGTCACTCATATGTTTCCTAATTACTCTCTCGAGATAATTAAGAGGACTTAATCAACCAATTTTACCTATTCTCATGGTAAAATCAATCGATCAAGTATTTCCACAACTCGTAGCGATTCGATTAAGGTCCTAGGAAGCCTAACACCTATTCTCATGGTGAAGTCAACCTATTGACTAACCTAAGGTCCATCAAAAGCTTCATCTCTCAATCCTTCACTTTTGATCCCCAAACCAAGTTCAATTGATGATCAAGCAATTAAGCTAGCAATTAAATAGGTTAGACAACCTAATTTCACCTATATCTAACCCCCTAGCTTGAATTTTGAGGTCAACTCATGATCAACCTAGGTCATCCCCTTCCCCTAGCTAAGAAATTACTCTAAAGCCATAAAAGAAGCAAAATAACAAGCTTGAGATATCAAGGGAAGATCAACAATGGTGGAAAACATCATAAATGAGCTAAACATCAACTAATCAACACTAATCAAAGGCTAAAACAAAATAAGCAAGTAATAAAGCAAAATAAAGAAAAGAGATAGAAGAAATACTCTAAATAGATGAACATCAATGGAAAAACTCCATGAAAATACCTTCAAAAAGCTTCAATTTGGTTGCAAGATCTACTTTATCTCTCTAAAAACTACTTTCCTTTCTAAAGTTCTTTCTCTAATTAAGCTAAAAATGATCCAAAAATTAAACATCCCATTATTATTACAAAAATGGGTTTTTATACCCCAAAGTACTAAGGGCAAAACCATAAAACACAAAACCGAAACCGTAAAAAAAACTGATACAAAACCGAAATCAACCGATACAAAACCGAAATCGACCGATACAAAACCGAAACCGAAATACTAAAATCTGGGCATGGAGCACCCGCTCCTATGCTCCAGGCTTGGAGCGCCCGCTCCTTGCACGCTCCTGGGTCTCTCCAAGTTCCTGTTTCCTTCTCTTCACTTCTTGACCCATGGAGCGCCCGCTCCCTCTCCTATAGAGCGTCCGCTCCTCTGTTATGAGCCTCTTTCTTGCTTGTAAATCTTCAAAACACTCAAGGCAAACATTAGATGGGGGAGGGGGGTATGCATATGCAAATGCAATAACCTATATGCACCCTAACTATATGCAAATGAACTAAACTAAATACTAAACATGAGATTATAAGAAATGATGAAAAAGGGAAGGAAAAGGAAATTAAATGACCTAAAATGCATCTAAATTCCCTAAAACTACATGCAAATAAGTGAACCTAAAGTCCACTTATCAAACAACAACCGACCAATGAAATTACAGTTCAAAGGAGAATATCATGCAAAGTTACTGTCCTCTAAATTACTCGAGTCCTCTCTCGAATGGCCCTCAAGAGTAACCAATTAAGCCATCAACTAGATCATCTCTCGAATGGTCTCTAGTCAATTGATTAATGGATTCAATAAGCATGGAAAACCCCTAATACAAGGATCCTCATAATTTCTACCCAATCTCTTGGTCTAGAAATTAAGTTGATTTAAGGGAATGACAAAGAAATTAATATTCAATTAAGAGGAATTGAAATCAAAGGCCCTAGTATAAACATGATCAAGATCGACCCTAGGGTGTCAAAACACCAAGATCAATGCATAATAACCAGTAGAAAACACAATTACATGAACATCATAATTAAGCCCTTAATTCATACTTTCGCCCAAACCCTAGATAATGAACTACTCACTAATCATGGATTCTAAGCAATAGAGATTAACAAAATTCAATATGATTAACAAAGGTAATGAAAATAGAGTGCAGAGATTAAAAGAAATATACTTGGATTAAGATAGCAATCGAATCTTCAATGAAAGTAGCAATGTAAGAGAACAAGAGTTTGAGAGTGTTTAGAGAAAAAAAAAACTAAGTGTTTTGAATGCTAAAGAGTCGAATGAATCAAAACAAAAACGCAAAGCCTATTTATAATATTCCAAAGATTAAGACGGAAAATCTGGAAAAAACCCAAACTAGAGGTCTACACGGGCGTGTCCAAAACGACAAGGGCGTGTAGACCTGATTCTCTGAAATCAACGTCTTCATAAAGCAGTTGTTGTTTCCATAAAATTCAGCCAACATGGGCGTGTCAAATGGACACGGGCGTGTTGGCCTGACTTTATCAAGTCAGTGGGCAAGCAACAGTGAGGCAGAACAGGACTGTCTTCGTGGAAAAAGCCTAACACGGGCGTGTTGACTTGTGGACAGCAAACAACTCAACTTCAAATGATCATATCTCTCTCGTCTTTTATCCAAATTGGGCTTATGACCAGTCGTTGGAAAGCTATCGAAACGAGCTAACACCTCCAACTGAAGGTACCAATCGCGTGAGTTCTTTGATAGTGACTTCTTTCCTTACTTATTCAAGTAAGTGAATAGGAATTACCTTTGGTAAGGCGACGAAAGGCTACTTCAATCTAGGAAACTTTCGGAAACTCGAGAGGGTCACCTTTGAAAGCGTTCGCAGGTAAGCGTCACTCCTTCCTTTATGTCGTGACTTGACTGAATCCAATACATAAACTCATAAATGAAACAAAGTTCGTTCCCTTTCGTCAAGTTGGTAAAGTAGGCATACAAACCACTTTAGCTTTGCCTTAGACTCTTTTGGAACAAAGCAAAGAAGAAGGCTGAATGGAAAAAGGTAGGACCAGGGGCCTCCGCAAGTTTGGTTGGGGTATAGAGCCGTAAGCGCGGTGGGGGTGACAGAGGACGTGTTCGTACGATTCATAGAAGGATATAATCAACTCGTTGATTTTCCTTATTTCTTCACCGCGGGTTCTCGCGTCATGTTCTTGAAAAGATAGTACTTCCTCAGTTTCTAAATAAGTGGAACATAGAGAAAGTGGGGGAAAACCAAGTAGGTTAGAGAGAGAAAGTTGGGGACCACAATTAAAAATAGATAGGGTACTTTAACTAAATAAACAATTGGATATATATTGTTTGAGAAAGGGTAATCATGTAATTCTATCATTTAAAATGTCCTATTTTGAGCTTGGTGTCACTTATTGTGATATTTCCATATTAGGAAAGTGTGTCATTTATTTAGAAAAGGAGGAAGTATATCACTGTGGAAAACTTTAAAATGACTAATGTATACTGTTCCATTATTCACACACACTTTTCGATGACTTATCGGCTGCCTTGCTTGAGGAATAGTTTCACAAAAATGTAGACGAACCATAATGACGTCCAATCTTGTTTATGGATTGATTAGAAAGGGGATATATGAAGTTCGTTTTGTTATTCTGTGCATCTTTTTGATGGGTAAATTCCCATGAAAAAGGGACATTACCTTACTCCGATTTGTGGATCAAAAGTTATGTCCATTTGAAGTTCAAAATCCACAACTAGTCTTCCAATGATCAAATGACTTCAAAAACCTGCTAGTTAGCCTGGAAATCATCCAAAAATAACTAAACAGATAATAAAGCGACAATATAACTCAAAGGTGACGAAAACCATGCAATGCTAGGCTTAAATGCTCTAAACTACATGCAAGGACACTAAAAATGATCTACAATTAAGCACAATAAAGTTCTTATCAAACTCCCCCAAGCTAGTCCAATTGCTTGTCCTCAAGCAATGAAAAATCACAAGGGCAAGAGTTCAATGACTCCTCACAATAATACGCAAGCTAAGATAGAGAATAAAGACCTTTCAAACATTTTAATCAATAAATGCAAAACACTATCAAGTCTCAAGGTTTATAGCTCAAGTAAAGCAACCAATCTTACCACAAGTTCTCCCCCAAGCTTGCCTCCGTCATATGGATGGTAGCTCTCACTTTGGTCGTGCTCAAAGTCTCTCGTGTGTTTATATGGTTACAATGATCGCTCAAGGCTCAATTTTGTTGACTAAATCCTACTATAGGCTTGCATATCTTCTCACTCTCCTTTGCGTGAGACTTTAGTTCTTTTCAAGAATCATGAGGACTTAATCAAGGTTGTATTGAAGGCTAAAGGTAAGGTTGTGGAGACGTTTGGAATTTTGGTGCTAAATAGGGGAAAGTGAAGCTTCCTATTCAACACCATCTAAATAAACTACAATGGTACTTCAGACAATTCATCCAAACTACAGTGGTACCATGTAGAATATTTGAATAATTTGTGGTACCAAATGGAAAATCAAATGTACAATGGTAACATATAAAATTTCTCTTTTTTATATTGTGTATAATTGTTTTCTTAGATTATATATGTACAAAGTTATAAAGTTATAGTAGACTTGCGTAAATAATATTGCATACATAATACAATTAAACTTATGGAACCCTTTTTGCATCCAAAAAATGTATGAGGCTCCTAGTATTATTCCACCCTTAGACTCTTAGGATGTTAAAAAGGGTTGGTGTAAATTTTTCGTATGATGTACATAATATGTCTATTGTCGTTTAAAGTAACTATAATCTCACTTGTTGCAAATATTGTACTTCCTCCGTTTCGCAATACTCGCAACGCTTCTTGTTTGCACATTATCCAATGCAATACTTTGAACCTTAATATCTCTAATTATTGATAAGTAAAAATTATAAAAAGTTGATATTATGATAGCATGCATTAAGACGAATCAAATAAGATCCCACTTGACTATATTTTTTCTTATAATAACATAAAATTGATAAATGAATAGTAGTTACTATTCTAATGTTGCGAGTATTGCGAAACGGAGGAAGTATTACGGAAAAAGTTATATAAAAGAAGAGCAATTGAAAAGAAATATAGTATTTTTTTACCAGTTAGTACTCTACATTAGACAAACAATAAAAAGCAAATATGGAGTATTTTTAGAGTATCTTTTAAAGAGTGATAGAAACTAAATAAAATAAAGGAAAATTTGTCAAGAATAAGTCAACCTTTGCGTTGACCGCTTTTAACAAGTCTACCTTCGTTTATTCCAGTAGCAAGTAAACCTTGTATATGATTTTGCTTTTAACAAGTTTTTTTACCGGATACCTAGTGTTCACTTGCTAGTGTAAGGCACCTAGCCACGTGTCCTATTCTCATTAATTTAAAATAATTAATTGTTTTAATGAATCAAGGATCGAATTCAATCAAAGAACTAAAGGAGTAGTAATTAAAAGTTGCAGATCCGAGTGGATTTTGTTCTTTTACAAAGAAATTCTAAGAGAGAAAAATTGACCTTGTTTTAATTTGTTTTGGAGATTTTTATTGAAAAAGGAGGCATGAGAATTAATTACTAATGGCAATTTGAAGGATGCACATATTGAATATGGAGGGGGGAGTTTGAAGGTTGCAGAAAACTGGGGAGGACGCAGAGAAGAAGATGAATTTTTTTTGTCACTTTTTTTGTTCACAAATTTAAGAGTGGGTGATAATATATTAATGGATCAAAGTATCAGATGAGTGATGTTCTTCGCCGTCAATTACTCTAGACTAGGTATTCTCACAGTTGGCATTTGCAATCAATGGAGTTAGACCATCACCCACTCATGTAGTCTCGTGCGTGGTTGACGTCTGTTCGGTGAAACCAGGTTTGAGGAAGTGCGAAGTAGATCTATGTTTGGAATTGGTGTTCTGAGGGGGTTTGGGATTTGGGGAAGTGGGGTTGTGGGAGTGGGGGTGGTGGAGTTGAGAAGTGGCAGAGAGGATGTGGTGGGGAGAGGGTGGTGGGGTGGAGAGTTGTGGTGAGAATGCAGCGGAGGAAGTTGGTTGTCATGGTGGTCTGGCGTGGGGAGAGGGAATGGGAGGGAGAGTTTTTGTTTTTTATTTTATTTTTTGAAATATAAAATTTAAATTATAATTCTCTAATAGAAGAGTGACACATGTCATTTTAACCGGTTGAAAAGGTTAATAAAAGGTGTAGCCGGTTTTGACTTGTTAAAAGCAAAATCATATACAAGGTTTACTTGCTACTGGAATAAACGAAGGTAGACTTGTTAGAAGCGGTCAACGCAAAGGTTAACTTATTCTTGACAAATTTTCCTAAAATAAACTACTAGTACATAACAAAAGCTGAAGAGAAAATCCCCAGCCCCAGTTCTGTCTCTACACCGCTTTACCTTCTGAGACCTGACCACCACTGCCTCTCTCCTTTCTAATATCGATGCTCGCTGCTCGGGGCTAACCCCTCGTTGTTGTTCGCTGCTTGTACCCAGAGTTTCGCTTGAACCGTCGCTTTTTTTTTCATTGTTCGTCATCGTGATACCTCCTCAAACAGAGCACGACGAGCGATTTCAAGGCGGCCGACTGATGATGTTATTCCGACTTCGGAATATGTTTATAATTATATGTGTCGTTAGATTTGAAGAAATCTTTACATGGAGGAACTTTGATTTCCTTGATTACTAAGGGAATTAAGGAGGCAGAGGCTGTAGAACTAGATCTGAATCCATCGCCGTCCTTTGAAGGAGTTGCATGTGGTCGACTGAAGGAGAACGGTCAAGTTGGAAGTCTCTTATCAAATATCAAAAGGCCACAAATTGAAGAAGGTTCAAGATTGTGCGTTTTGCCGCCGGAATCCTTGCCAACGTATTGCTTCTTCGGGAAGCTAAGCTTCCACCACCTAAAGCTTCTCTTTGGTGAAGAACTGACCAACTTCTCTAGGAAGCATGTTTTTAGTTTTTTTTAGCTTTATTGTTTTAAGTTTTTAGTTTTAGTATAGTTTAGTTTTATGTTTCATGTACTTATTACTGTGGTTAATTCCTGAGAGAGGGTAACCTAGTCATTTTCTTATACCTCTTTTTTTTTTCAAGACATTTGAAGAGTGATAGAGTGAATGAAATAGACTTAAACAAGACATTTGTTTTTTTTCTTCAACAAGTAAGCCAAATGACATCAACTTATTCTCAGCAGCAAGTAAGCCAAATGACATCTCCTTTTTCTCATGTCCGTTATCCCTAGAAACTTGGGTCTAAAATATAAGCACTTCAAGTATTTGGAAGTGCAAAGAGAGATAGAAGAAGAGAAAGTACTTTAAAAACCAAAAATGCAAAGTCAAAGGTGCTGCCTTTTTTCTGCCCGTAAAAGTATACCCTTGTTAATTTCGTTACACACTTTGATTTCGTTTTTTTCAACATATTTTTGCTTATCTGAATTTTTCTTAACTTATTTGAACTTATCTGAACGTATTAGATCTTATTAGAACTTATTCGACATTATTAAACTTTAGTCGACTTTATTAGACCTTGTTCGACCGTATTAGACTTTATTCAACCTTATTATTACCCTCTTCGTTTTTTTGATATGGACATTTTACCATTTTGGCATGTTCTTTTTAATATATACCTTTCTACCTTTTTCCATAAATAGAAGGTTAGCCCACCTAATTATTACACTTCTCTCCTACTTTTCTTTCCTTCTCTCTACCTTTGCACTTTTTCCTTACTTTCCTTACCTTCTCTTTTACTTTTGCACTTTTTCTTGGTCCAGGCGCAAAGCAAACATACATATAAAAAAACGAAGGTAGTATTATATATTATTTATTATTATTTATACTATTGCCATTTTAATTATATTCATTCTTATCTTTACTATAATAATAATTATTATTACTATTTTTTTATTATCCTTTTCATCTTTATTATCATCTATAATAATAGTATTATAATATTTATTCAAATTATTATATTATTACTATTATATTACTAAAATTATTTATTATTATCTAATATTATTACCCTAAACTTTATTATAGCTAATATTTTATGAACTCTAAGCCCTATTAGACCTTATTAAACTTTATTAGACCTTATAAGGTTTAAGGTTTAGGGTTTCGGGTTTCGGGTTTGTACTTTGAATTGGAAAAATATTAATTCATTTTTGTTACAGTATTTTCTTAATTTCATATTAATTTGAACACTATTTTTTTATTTTTTCAAATTAATTCGCATACTTTTATTTTATAAATGCTTCTATTAATATTTTTATAATTCTCTTATATTTTTTGAACCACCGATAGGCTTAAGTTGTATCACCTAATCAAAGATAAACCTACAGTCCTCTAACTATGGTAGTCAATGAAAGCAGGGTGGAATCCACAGGGAGACAGAGTTTCTAAATTAATATTCAATCAACTAGCTACTTCAGATGAAATCAGGAAAGATTAACTGAACTAATAATTAAGCTAAGGACAACGAATTAAACCGAGGATTTAACTATGGACTAAAAACCTAGGGTATTAGGTCGGTCCACCATGCTTATACCAATCAAATAAGGTCAACTACTATCAAAACCTAAGTCATGAGTCAAGTGATTAGAGCATGAGTTGAGCTATGGTTAAGACTTAACGCTCATAGTTCAACATACGCCGCATGTTCACTAACGTAATCAGAACTATTGATGTGTCCTAGGCCTCTAATCGTAAGACGGATTTGTGCAAACAACTATTAACCACAAGCAATCAATGAAATTGGCCACTAACATCAATCACTAATTAAGAACAAATCACACCACAATCACTCTAATCAAGCCCTAGAAATCGATAGGAATCTAAATAACAATCATGGTATAAACATGGCTTCCCTATCTAACACCCTAGAAAGAAAACTACTCACTCATAATTGAATTGTGACAGGTTCTAGTCGTACCACCTAATCAAAAATAAACCTACAGACCTCTAACTAAGGTAGTCAGTGGAAGCGGGGTCGAATCCACAGGGAGACAGAAGTTCTAAATTAATATTCAACCAATTCAGCTACTTCAGATGAAATCAGAGATGAATTAACTGAACTAATGATTAAACTAAAGAAGACGAAATTAAATCGAGTAATTGACTATGGACTAAAAACCTAGGGTATTAGGTCGGTCCACCATGCTTATACCAATCAAATAGGGTCAACTATTACCAAAACCTAAGTCAAGAGTCGGGGGATTAGAGCACGAGTTGAGCTATGGTTAAGATCAACGCTCATAGTTCAACATACGCCGCATGGTCACTAATGTAATCAGAACTACTGATGTGTCCTAGGCCTCTAGTCGTAAGACGGATCTGTGCAAACAACTATTAACCACAAGCAACCAATGAAATTGCGCAATAACGTTAATTACTCAATAAAGAACAAACCACATCACAATCACCCTAATCAAGCCCTAGAAATCAATAAGAGTCTAAATCACAATCATGGTATAAAACATGGCTTTCCTATCTAACACCCTAGAAAGAGACTACTCACTCATAATCGAATTAACAACAACAAAACTAACATAAAACCCTAACAATTCCATCATGAACGATTAAATAAATAAACTAAGCAATCAAGAATAACAAAAGAGATTAGGGTAGGAAAGAGTACCAATTGACGGAAAGCAGGAACTTTTATTGAAATCGAAATAGGTTTGATCACCTCTCAATTAATCTAAAGTGCTTGAATTAAACTAAGAACAATGAGGAATAAAACTAGTCTAAAGCTAATGAAAAGATAATAAAAGGTGTCCCTAAATAATGAGGAAAACGGTATTTATAATACCCCTCAAGTCTAATTAAAAATAGGAAGCAAAAGACGAAATTCGCGACAAATGGCACCAGACCCGATCGGGCCCGAGCACAGTACCCGATCGGGTGCCCAGCAGCCCAGCAGCTCCCTGTACAATTACTGAATTTTAGGCCCTATATATATAAGCCAACACACTTATAAACTTACGGTAACGTGGGACATCATAAATACTTTTGAAATGTAATTTTTAATACACAACATTTTATTAGAGTATCTCTATATTAGTAAAAACGACACCTAAATTATGTCTTTTGACATTATAAATTAATCTTTTTAGATCTGTCACTATGCATATAGAGAAAATAATGATTAAATAGTTGGACAAAAATTTCCTAGGGTATGGACGCAAAACAAGTTATGGGATTTTAATATATTGCATGCTTATAATGTGATAACGTTTTAGTCACAAACAAATGTGAGTAAGTAGAAAACCAAACTACCCTAATATACACAATGAAGAAAAATAGGTGAAAAGATAAAATAGAATGAATACAAAAACCAAATCATGTAGTAGCTAGTTGCTACAAATAAATGTCACTGAGCTGGAGAATGTCGTAAAAGAAAGAATTAAAAGCAATACAATAAAAAGTTGAAATTGCTAACGTGAGTCTCTCAAACTGCATGCTATGACTATACCAACTGAGCTGGACGTTTCATATGCTCATAAAAGATACAAAATATATACTCTTATATTTCACATACCTTAATCCTCGTATAAAAAAGTAGAATCAAGAACTATATTCTGAGACGGAAATAATATAGGGAAATTCCATATGGTACTATCGTAATTTTGGCTTTTCCATGTGGTACCACTAATTTTTGAGAATTCTACATGGTATCACTGTACTTTAGTCTTATTTTCTGTTGTAACATTCCATTAATTAAAATGTTAATTAGGGGTTAAGTAGGATTATGATTTTGTCTCGATTTGTATATTATGATATGTGTACGGGTAAATTAGCTGGATTAAAGTTTTTAAGGGTCATTTTGGTCTAATTTGAGGTCAAAATTAACAAAAATCATCATAGTCAATTTTGACCATAAATTTGACCCTTAAGGGGACAAAGTAACCCCCCAAGACCTTATTGGAGCATTTTTATAGCACGTAAAATGAGATGAACCCTTAACCCTATTTGACTCCTAAATTAACATTTTACTTAAAGGAATGCTATGATATAGAGCAAGATCACATTACAATGGTACCATGTAGAATCTATAAAAAATAGTAGTATCACATAGAAAAGCCAAAAGTAAAGTGGTACCATATGGAATATCCCAATAATATATGATAACATTATGGAAGCAAGAAAGCTTATGCACATCCTCTAGGTTAGGTTGTATTCGAGATCCTTGTTGATTACCAAATCTGATTTTTGAATATTCTACCTATTTACTAGAGATCGAATGGTTCAATTTCACTAAACTTTTAAGACTTTGTTTAGCCTCAATTTAAATTATCAACATATCTAACTTATGCCAAAAGTAATATATATGATTATAAAGCATCTTCTAACAATAAATTAGTATTGAGTTCCACGCAATGCCCCGAGATTTCTTGCTATAATTTAGTAATAATTGAATAAGCCATCTAATACCGTTAAAAAATAAATTTTAAAAATAAGCCATCCTAACCTCCATTTTTTTTGTCCATTTTATCAAATCAAAACCATTTCAACACAAATATTAAAGTATTTTTAAAAAGTCATGTCATTCATAATATGGACCTGTTCTCTTCGGCTAATTCTAGCTGAACTTAACTGAACTGAACTGAACTGAACTTATTGGAGCTGAACTGAACTGAACTGAACTGAACTTATTGGAGCTGAACTGAACTGAATTTATTGGAGCTGAACTGAACTGAACTGAATTTATTGGAGCTGAATTGAATTGAACTGAACTGAACTGAACTGAATTAAATTATAATAAGTATATGAATGATAAGTAAATAATACTTATTATGAATATTAAATAATAAATAATAATAATTCTAAGTAATAATAATTAAATTAATAATTTAGAATAATATCAAATGAATAATGATAATATTATTTTGATGTTATTATATAGTTATAAATAAATATATAATGATAATAATAAATTAATTTTAAAAATAATAATTACTGATAATAATAGTTTATAATAATGAGTAATTACAATTATTAGTATTAATATATTAATACTTGATGATGATGATATAATATAATGTCTAAGAAGTAAATTAATAGTATTACCATTATAATAATAATTAGCTTAAAACATGGGTTGATGTGTGCTTCTAACTAAACCACGATTTGTGGTGGGTTGGTCTATGATAGAAATACACCAAACCGCCAAAGTATATTTAATATACAACGTAACGACAATGTTGTATTTTAAATAGTACTGCAGTATTATTAGCAACTTTGTAATTTTTTCATATCTTCTAGCTTTTTGTAGCTTATTTGTACGATGTAATAGTGAATTTTATTCAGTAAAATAAAGCAACAATTGCAAATTAGAATACTCGTATTGACATGAAATTTGGTTAAACCGTGCACCAACCCAAACTTTGCTGAGCCATAATAATAATAATAGTAATAATAATGAGTAAAGATATAATAAAAAAAATAATATATATAAATAATTATTATTATTGTTATATAATAACACTAATAATAAGTAGAATAAATTAGACCAACAATAATAATATTAAAAAAATGGTTAAATAATGAATGAAGCTGAACTGAACTGTATTGAATTTATTGGAGCTGAACTGAACTGAATTTATTGGAGCTGAACTGAACTGAACTTATTGGAGCTGAACTGAACTGAACTGAACTTATTAGAGCTGAACTGAACTGAATTTATAGGAGCTGAACTGAACTGAACTTATTAGAGCTGAACTGAACTGAACTTATTAGAGCTGAACTGAACTGAACTGAACTGAACTTATTAGAGCTGAACTGAACTGAACTGAAAATAAGCTGAACAGAACAGGCCCTATGGCTTTCAAATGTTTTTCATTCGTATATCATTTTTTTTTGAATAAGTAATAATAGTGTGGTGGAGTGATGGTTAGATATCTATCTTTCTTTCATAATTGAGGTTTCGGGTTCGAAGCTGCACATTCACAATGTTAGATTTAAATAGTTATAGTGGCTACAATATGATAGTAGCCATTGTAGAATTATCCGAACATGTTACATCTAATAAAAAAATAGAGGGATTATTAAATTTATAACGTTTAATCTTCAACAACTTAAAATTTCATAATTTTTATCCATATGCCTCTTTTTTTTTTTGAGGGGTATCCATATGCTTCTTAATGTACCGTCTAACATAGGTTTTTGTAATATATATTTACAAAAACAAAAAAATAATGTACATATCAATTTTTAGTGTAGTTCTTATTACATGATCTGTTTAAGTGGTTGTACTAGTCAGATTTGTTTTTTATTTAGAGGAGTAAATTTTGTTTAAATCCAACAAACTTTGCCAAAACATATGTTCACTTGGCTGACTTGTTCTGGCCTCTCTCCTACACAAAATAAAAAACCCTGGTTGTGTCACTAATAGCTTACGGAAAATTCGTGAAGGCTGGTATCAATGATGAAGATGATGATCATCTCATCACCAGCAACGTCAGTGCTTGAAAGAATTCTTACGATTTTAATGTTAATCTCAGCAATGGGTGTTGCATTCTCTGTTCTGTCGATTCTTACTCCTTACAACTATAATCGGCGCCTCGCCTTCACTTCTATATGTGGCTTCAATACAACAACTTCAGAAGATCAACCGGTGGGTTTTCTCACATTTTCTTTTTGGTTCTTGCGCCACACATGAATCTTTTTTTTTTACTATATTGATCACTCTAGTGTACTATATAAATATATATCTAGCTAATCATCATCATCATAGATTCATAGTTACTTTTAGGGATGTCAGTGATGCAGATTCTGTTGAGATCTGCCTTGTATGTATATTTGCCAATTAAATAGAGATGTATGAAAATTTGGTGGATGATGGGGGTATGGATAGGGATAATTGTACCCGTCATGAGTGATAGGGCAGATTTGATTTTAGATTGCATCGAACGCGCCCCATATCCCTAACTCGCCCGATCCCCGACATGCCCCCTCCATGCCCACCCGCCCTACCAAGGCACATATAATATTGCCTCACGAACACTACACCCATTTCAGATACTTTTACTCTTCTCCAAAAATGTAAGATTCAAACTAACTTTTAAAAAATTCCAAAACGTATTGAACATTTTTATGTGTATTTTTGAACTTATGTTGATATTTCTTAGTATTTTTATGGGTCAGGCATGTATGTGGGTATGGATACCAAGTGGGTGAATAGATGATGGGACGTGGATGGTTTTTATTTGTACTATGAAAGGGGAAGTATAGGGGTTTAGTATCGGCCATAAGTAATAGAGTGGGATGACAATGAAAATTTTAGGAGATGAGGGTGGAGGACCATCCTCCGCATCCGTCCCACTCACCAAGTCACCAGATCCCATTGACATCCATAGCTACCTAACAGTTTAGTCCTTATCACTTGTACCGAGGAGCTGGTAGCTAACCATCATCAAACCATAAAACAAAATCTATTGCTCATCCCCTCTGTCTCTCTTACTTACCTGATCCTATATATACATATAAATTTAAATCTCAATCATTCAATGTTTTCATTTTTCATTATTACCATATGTAACAGTCCGGTAACATAACAAGTTTGATTCCATTTTCTGACTTGGCTTGAGAAAAGGGATCATATTTAGAAGACAACTCAGTAAGGCAGTAATTCACACTTCCTTGAATAATATATTAATATTAATAATATATGTATATTGAAGGTACATGATGAACATTATGAACTAAGAAAGAGTTTAAAGGCAGCTGCATCAAGGAAGAAGACAGTGATATTGACATTTCTAAACGAGGCGTGGGCAGCACCAAACTCCATATTCGATATCTTCCTTGACAGCATCAGAACCGGGGACAATACTGCTAGACTTCTCAAACATTTGTTGGTCGTAGCACTCGATGATAATGCCTATGTTCATTGTCAAGCTTCCGTAGCCCATTGTTATCTTCTTAAAACCAATCAATCCTCTCAAATGTCTCAGCAAGCCGAATTCATGACTCCCCTGTATTTGGACCTAGTATGGGGAAAGGTTGCCTTCATGCAAGCAATTCTGACACTGGGATACAACTTCCTTCTAACTGTGAGTAGATACACTACCTTGACATTTCAAACTCCAAAATCCCTCATCCACTTTACTTTATGATAACTAATGGATAAGTTGTAAATGTTTTTATTGGTTTCAGGACAACGACATTGTGTGGTTTCGAGATCCATTCCAACATTTTACTTCAGATGCAGACTTCCAAGTATCATGTGATCGGTTTAATTACACAGAATATGACTTACGCAATCAGCCTAATGTCGGGTTCACTTTTGTCAAGTCTAACAATCGCACAATCGAGTTTTTCAAATATTGGCTTTCCTCTAGGCAATTATATCCTAATGAAGCTACCCAATATTCTTTTAACAAGATAAAGTTTGATCCATTCACCAAAGAAATTGGTATCAAAATAAGGTTCTTGTCAACAGATTACTTTGGTGGGTTTTGTGAACCAAGCAGAGATTTTAACAAGGTATGTACGATGCATGCTAATTGTTGTATAGGATTGCGTGATAAAATTGCTGGATTAAAGGCTACGCTCGAGGATTGGATGAACTACATATCTCCAGGTAACCAAACGCCATCAATGCCTCCTAGGTGGAGGATCACAGACGAATGTCAGATTATGTGATTGAATTCTGGATGAGGATCTAGACATTTGTATTGATTATATATAGGTTTTCCATTATTGTTTGAGTCAGGAAAATTACATTCTTTTTGTAGAAAGCAAAGTATATTCCTAACTAGATTTATGCACGCGACAACAATTTTATTATGAAATTTCATAATTTACAGTAGATAATTTTATGGATAGTCGTATCTTACTACCTAAACTTTTCATGTTTTTAGAATCTCCCATCTTAATGATTTTTTTAAAAAAATTCCACTTACCATTTACAATTTTATTAAAAACTCCCACCACTTAACGATTTTTGTCAAATTTCATTAACAAAACCGTTAAGTGGGTCCCACATATACATTTTGTTAACAAAATGGAACTTGAAATAGTTGCAATTCTTTCCAAATAGTAATTCGTTCCCAATTTGCTCTAAATTTGTTGAGGATTTGCCCTTAAATTGATGAAATTGACTTCAATTTCAGCGTAAATGGTAAGTGAAATTGACTTTATATGTGGGGTCCACTTAACTGTTTTGTTAACGAAAAATTGCACAAATCATTAAGCGGTGGGAGTTTCTAATAAATTGGCAATGATAGGTGAAAATTTAAAATTTAAGGTGAGAGTTTTTTAAAGCGTGAAAAATTTAGGTGGTTTTGAACAAAAAATCCTAATTTTATTTGCATACGATGTGTGTTTTGGCTACTGTAACATGATAAAATGTGAAGGTACACAACATATTTTGTTTTCAATCTAAATTCATTTTGGCTCATATTTCTTTGAAAACATCCTTACTCCCCTTCATCAACTACAATTTTTGTTATATAGTACCCGATAAGATATTTTTTGCTCATTGTCCAAATGAGAAAAAATTCAAAAGTATTTGAAAATACTTTATCATGCTTCTCACTGATGCTAAAATACTTTATCATGAACAATCAATTACTCATGTATTTGATCAAATGTGCTTTTAGTATAAACAATCAATTACCCATGTATTTCAAAATAAAAAATTCAAAAGTATATAAAAATATAGCAAAGTGGGTGTCTATCTATAGATCTCAAGAAAAAATAATCGTTGATATTTTTTTTAATTGTTTTTACTTTGTAGATTTTTAGATGTTTTATTTAGAAGTTTTGAACATCTTTTATTAAAAATCTGATGGCTAAATTTGGAAATAAAACTTAATTACTTAATAAGTCTCATTGATTTATTTTATTTATTTTTTCTTTTTTCTTTTTGGTGTCCACCCCACCTCTTCACTTATATGATAGAGATACGATTGTGTGTGCTTGCATATCAACATTGGGAAAATTTGTAAAATAAAAAAGTTTCTAAATAGAATTGGATTTTCTCACAAATACTCTTAAGTCTTAAGTCTTAAGTAACTTTTTCTTGCTTGTTTTGTTGACATGAAAATACATGGAAAGTAGAGATTCACGAAAAGTAGAAAACTTATACCATTGCTTGTTTAGAAAAAAACATGAGAGGTTCCATTCATTAGGAAAATCTACATTCTATATATGAGAATTTCTACTTTTTCACAACCACTGTAGTCATGAGAATTACTCAAGAAACAATTAAGAGTAAGTATTGAGATATCCTAATTTGTGCTTTCCACTTCTGCCACTAACGAACAATTAAGAACGTTTGATTGTTTCCATCTCTACTAACAACTGGCCTCCATATTGACCATTTAGGAAACACCCACCTAAAGAAATCATCAAATCAAGGGTCTAAAATCTGCCAAAAAAAAATCCTTCCTCGGAAAACCAGTGTGCATTCTATTAAAAAAGTTTTTGAAACTTTGTGAGTTTACACTGTTGAGGACCTTTTTTTTAACCGTTTGGGACCTCCTCTCTCTTTTCAGGTAAACTTTAACTAATGTGAGGTTAAGATGGTTTTTGAATTTTTTTCAAGAAAATATTTGAATAAATTATTTTACTTACAAAATAAAAATAAAAGACCGATTTCATCTTTTTTTCATTCATCCCCATTTCCCAGAATCTCAGCACTTCGAACCCCTTCAAAGCCACCGCATAAACAACTTCCTGACCCCGAAAACCACCAATATCATTGCGCAAACTTAGAGTACCCCCAAAAGCAACACTAGACACCCCATTAGACTACCCTCAACAAGGCAAAACCCAAAAAAATCCAAAACAACACAAAATCACCGCAACCCGATAACAAACGGAAAAACCTATAACACAACGTATCTAATGAGAGTGAACGGAAAAAGGAAAAAGTAAAGAGTGTCCACGACGACAAAGTACAATAACGACAAATTGGGTTCATCTCATCATCTAGATGAGTTGGGTGAGGAGAGTGAAAATGTGGATGAAAGTGTTTGGAAGGTTAGTGATTAAGGTGTGTTTGATGTGAAGTTGATTTTGAAGGGGGAGAAGAAGGTGGATGTTCACTTTCAGGATTGATAAATGAATTTGATTATAATCATTTAACCATCAGTTGTTGGCTTGTCATTGGATTGGAAGAGAAAAAGATTGTGGCAAGAAAGATCGGATATTTGAAATTAATGAATATTTGTTGGTTGAATGAAGCTGAAATGAAGTATTTTAAGTTCCTTAATTTGTTTTGTTTTTTAATGTTGAGTATACTTTTTTTAACAACATGCATACAATATTGCCCCACTTTGATTACATTTGGAGATATAATTTTAAAAATTTAATCATTACATGAGGGAGGTGAGTTTAGAATTCTTGCTCACGTTGTTTAAAAATTATACTAGTATTTATGCCCGGGAGACGCTCCGAGGTTTTTATGTGTTACAATTTAGTAGTCAAAGATAATTAATGATCTATAGCGTAAAAAGTAGGTGTATAAACGAGACGAGATTAGTTGAACATTGTTTATGTTCAAGCTCGTTTAATTTAAACCAGCTTGACTCCAAAGCTTAAAAATCTCTTCAAGCTCAATTCGTTTAAGAAATTTCATGCTCATTATAGATTCTTTCATTAATTAAGCTGAGCTCATAAACAAGCTTTTGATCATTTATGAGCTTTGTCATAAGCATCTGTTTATATGAGCTATTTCAAGTAGCGGGTTCCCCCTAGAACTCGCTACTTGAGAGTAACAGAGTTTGAGCTGTTGTTTTTTAATATTTATTTTAGCCGAGACAATGCCATAAAAACTGGAATGGAGGGGGAAATTAGGATAGGGAAAACTCACTACTTCAAGTGGCGACTTTCCTTAGAGACAACGAGAAAAATCCGTATATGTCCCAATCCTACGTGGACGTTATTATGGCATATTTTGAAAACGACACAAACATGGAATATTAGCTTCTTTTAGCATTATTGGAGAAAAAATTCATCAGCTAATGGCAGGTTGATGTTTGTGTATTGCCATACGCAAATCTGAATCTGACCTAAACCACTTTACAAACCCCTTTTGCATTTCATACCGAAATTCGTAACAATTTAGTTATTAATTTTCTAATAATTTTCTAATTCCCCCCAACATTTTAGCCTCTTATACCTCATTTACAATTATTATCACAAATTACGACAAATGAGAATAACAGTTAAACCGCTAAACCGCGAACATTTACAAGTATGTCAAACCATCTTTGTGACTTGGTTTCGAAGTCATACTTTACTCGGAAACATCTGTTATGGTTCACGCTTTACTCGGGAACATCTGTTATGGCTCGCACTTGTACACTCTACACTGACCGGGAATCTAGAATATTTTAGCATTATTCAAGAAAAAGTTCTTAGTTGATTGCAATTAAGCTTTGAAATTTTGTTTTTTATTTTGAGGTGAAATTAAGCTTTGGTTAATGGAGACAGGAGACCTGCCCAGTTACTATCTGATAGATAGGGGCTGAGCATCTATCAAGTTATATGTAGTATATTTATAGGTATATGTAGTATAATTTATGAAAAATGTTGTATATTTTTATAAAATTTAAGGTAGGGTATGTTCTCCCCAGCTTATTTTCAGTTCAGTTTAATTCAGTTCAGTTCAGCTCAGCTCTACATATCACTATTTATTTCAGTTCAGTTCAACTGTTTTATTACGAAGAGAACAGGCCCGTAGTATATTTTCTTCATAAATTTAGAATTTACTAAAATTATAGTAATATATTTATAAAAATCATAATATATGTTTAGAAAAATGTAGTATATTCCTATTTGATAGATGTAACGTTCACATGTATCATATAGAAACTAAGCATTTCCATCCATGGGACAGATTGTCAAAAATCTCCAAAAGTGGCCCCTACATGTAAACTTTTTCGCCCTAAAAGCATGGGAGTTCATGTTACTAAAGGACCCACTTTACCAGTTTTCCATTCTCATCTACCTCATCATTTTTCCACAACCAAACAAGTCAAAAAAATCAATTCGACCTCATTTTTTCAGTTGCTCAACCAAGCTCCTCAAACCCTAACCATTTTTTGTATCTCAAAAAATGACACACAACCCCAATAGGCGCAAGTTAACAGCTCCAGAGCCACCTTCTAATATCTCAAAAACAACCGGAAAACGACAGCTAAAGTCTTCAACCACTTCTACTTCCACCATATACAACCTCACAAATCACTTCTCACGGACAAGGTTACAACCCAACCCAAAATGGTTAACTTACCAAAACCAAAACCCGCATCCCAAAAAACATATAAATGCTAATTTACAAGTAAAGGCACTATCAAAATCAGGCACTATAATAGAGTCCTCAAGTCCCAGTTTTGGTTTTGGGAAACAAGAGGAAAATGTAGTTTTGGATAGTGGCAAGAACCAGTCATTGGTTGTTGTTAAGGAGATTGAATCTAATAAACATGTACCATCAATAGCAGCAGTTAATAATGGGATGGGAAAAAGGAGGTCTTTTTGTGATGCACGACTGGAATTGGCTAATTTCTTGCTTACGAAATGTGCCAAAGTTGTTTCTGCAGATATGCCTCCATTTATGCAAATTCATGCTGTTGGCTTTGCTAGAAAGATTAAAGATACCCTTGAGAACTTTTACTTCTAAAAATCTTGCCTTCTCACTTAAAAAGGTACTGGAACTAGAACTAATCTTCATTTCGTTGTTTCTTTTTTTTTCCCCTTGTTCTTGTGTTGTGCTGAACTGAACTGTTGCAGATCAAAAGTTGGCAGAGTGGTCCCATCAATTTGAATTCAAATTTGTAACTTACTTCTATTTGAAATTTATATACTAGCAAATATGCTAACCTGAAAACTTCCAATTTGATAAGGATTTGATTTTGAATAGAAATGGCTATTTAGAAGATAACTCGAGGATGAATTTAAGTTGTACAAGGAGGGGAGGATTCGATCCCAAATGAGGTTTACAATTTTGTATTTGTTTCTTCTAATACCCTTTAAGACTATGTCAATATTATTTAGAGTTTTTTCTTTCTAATGTAGCCATGTAGGTAGCAACAATGATACAACCTGCCTAGACCAGACCGTGACATTTAGATTAGTGGTTTTGGGTTAAGGTTTTGAACCTATTCAAATAAGTGAACTGTCCACTGTGAAGACATTCAAAAAACTGCTCTACCATAGTTTTTAGCGGATAACCCCAATCTAGTTTTCATAGTGCATCCTAGGGGATGGTCGCCACTTGTTCAATGTCATTCTCAACTTATAACACGATACAATTATCAAACGGTAAGTTTAAACTATCTAACCAGCAACTTTTTACTATAAACTCATTTAATTGCAAGACCATCATCAATATTAGAAGTGTGCTGCCTGTAAAGTTCTTTGGTGGTTGTAACGAAACGGGGCCAAAATTGAATTGACTGAACTGTTTGATTTGTCTACTTTCTGCTCAGAGAAATGATCTGACAACAGGTGCTAGGTCAGGGTCTGCCCTTTATTCTTTTGTAGTTCTCTATAAGAAAAGAAAACTAGGCCGAATCTAAATCATTCTCACGAGGGAGTCTGGGGATGAAAACAGCTTAGCCCTAGTCCCAACAATACAATGCTACAAATGAAAGCTCCCCAATTCAAAACAAGACCCCTAAATTTTAGATTAGTGATCTAGAAATAGATATTAAACTTCAAAAGAAAAACCAAACCTATATTTATGAGGAATAAGTAGCGATTTTCCTGATTAGACTTTTGCATAATCTTGAAAGAACAATATAAAAACACTTTTTAAGATTATAGTTGAAAAAGAAGATGATATTAAAATAAATGTAGGTGGTAGGAACTAGGAACCCATGTTTATTGTTGTTCCTCATAAGATGTGCTGATATAACCCAATTGTAATGCTCATCAACCTTCAAACAATGCTTCAGTCAACTTTGGTCTTCTGATCCTATTGCAAGCATTTCAATCAGATAGACAAATGAAGCTTTGTGAGACTTGCGCCAACTTCTACGTGATAGTGTTTGGTTAGGAAGAAAATATGCGGAGGGAGACGTGTTTTCCTTTTATGCTTGATTTGTAGAGGTTGAATAATTAAAATAAGTTTTCTTTAATAATCTATGCAAACCTAAAGGAGTCGGTCTCATAGGTTTTACTGTCGACGTGGCATTAGTCATGGTTTTCATATCAATAGTTCTACTATTCTGATTAGGTTTTCAAACCAATAGTTGTATGGGATCAATAGTTTTGATTTTCTCAGTAATACTTATGCTCGTACTATATCTAATCATCTCCGACCGAACACCCCTAAAATCCATATCACCCTTCCAGAACCCCTTGAAAATCCAACCATGTAAAATTATGCTTCCTTGGTCATTAGTTATGGGTTTGTATGTTTAGCTAACTCCGGTCTCCGGTCTCCAACCAAAGACAACCTCACCCCTCAAAGCATTGGTGTTTGATTTGTTACGTTGATAGTTCTGAGATTCGTTTGTACTCGATAAGCAGTATCGTAGATGTGTTAAGAAAGAAGGTTTAGGTATGGAACATTATTTTCGTTCTTTCCAAATTATGCATGCATCAATATGGAATTACAGTATATTTTGCTTCACAATAAGATGCAAATAATCTATTGAGCAATATTAATTTGCTCCATTGTATAAGAAATAAAAAATGATACTACATATATATTTCATCCAGTGGGTTCCATTTTACATTGTAGTTGGTCCTATCATGTTATCATGTAGTATACATTGTTGTATCATTTAGGGATGTGGTTGGTGAAATGCGTAGATAATATATTTGGTTCGAATGCAGGAATTTGATGGAGTTTATGGACCTGCTTGGCATTGTATTGCAGGGAGCAGTTTTGGCTCATTTGTGACCCACTCTGTTGGGGGATTTCTGTATTTTTCATTGGATCAAAAGTTGTATGTCTTACTATTTAAAACAGTTGTACAGAGAGCTGATGCCTATTGAAATTTAGAATAAGAGATGCTTCGATGTTCACGATGTAGAAAAAGACGGGAGAAAAAGGCCTTCTTTTGGCGGTGAAGCGAACAAATTTTGTACTCTATACTAACTTTTGCGCTTCTGTTTTTGGGGTGGACAACTTGTACATCTTTACCGCCAAAAAAAATTGCACATCTTTCTTGCTACTTTCAAATGTTAGACCAATTTACACACCATTACGTCGAGTCTCCAAAAATAAAAACCTCACAAAGGTCCTTCTACTTGGGTAATTAGGCAAGGGTTGATACCATAAGAACTACATTAAGCACAGTTAGACGTCAATTATGATAAGCTTCTTTGGATCCTTAATACAAGATCTTAGTAACCACAAACTAATCCTAATTAAGACTATCGAATTAGACTATGTAAGCTAAACCTAGGGCATAGGTCATAACTACAACACACCAATCATGAGATAAAACAAATAGACAAGGAAGATCATTTGAAATGAATTAAGAGACATTAACTATTAATCCCTTAACTATTCTTTAGAGCTAAAAGAAAGGACCTAATTAATTAATTAAACACTTACGCTCATGGGATTAATCAAATAATAAGGGTTGTGCTATTTGCCCCTGTATTTTCTGGGTAACGCCCTGTATTTAGTACTTTCCAACTACCAACTATTTGTATTTGTTACAAAATGTTACCACCACACCCACTCTTTAAAACCACCCCACTGCCGGCGCCATCGCCACCACCCCTCCACCCCTCCACCACCGGCGCCACCACCCCACTGCAACCACCACTATTCCGCCACCACTCCATATTGGTGACCACCGTTCGTTATGGCAGTAAGTTATTCTGGAAAAAAAACGTTCATAAAGTAAGTCTTGGCTACACAAGGCTGACCACGTGGTGAGCCTTGTGTAGCACGAGGCTGACCTCGTGGTGAGCCTTGTGTAGCACGAGGCTAACACCGTGGTGAGCCTTGTGTCAACCTTGTGCTACAAAGGCCCGTCTTTTTATGGGATTTTTCTAATATTATCAATAAATTGATATTTAATTTTATTAAACATTAAAAATTAACATATAATTTTTTTAATGGCGGAAGAAAAAGGCCCATATTACGAGCCTTTTGCTACACAAGGCCCACCGTTATACAAGGCCTACCTCATAGTGAGCCTTGTGTTATACAAGGCTGACCTCGTGGTGAGCATTGTGCTACACAAGGCTCACCATGAGGTGGGCATTGTGCTATGCAAGGCTCGTTAATGGTGAGCCTTGTGTTATATAAGACCGATAGTTTTTTTAAAAAATTAAAGTACCTACGGTTTCCGATGAGGCGATCCACAATTTTTCGGCGAGAACTTTTCCCGAAAAATTCGCGGCGAGATGCTTGGACCTTTCCCGACGAGTACTTTGCCGACTCCCCGGCGAGATCCGTGGCCTAGAAAATTCCGGCGACTTTCCGGCTAAATGCCGCCGGCTGTACCACAACCTTTTCCGACGACTTTCCGGCTAATGCAACCCGAATAAACTCCGGCGAGGAGAGGTGAGGTGAGATGGTGAGGAGAGAGAATGAGGGGGTATGAAGAGGGAAAAGAGAATGTATAAATATTTAAATTTGATATGTATTTAGGGCGTTACCCAAAGCATTTAGGGCGTCGTTTAGTCGTCCACAATAATTAAGGCATTTCTAACTTATGTTAGCTTAATAAGAGCCCCATAATTGGTAAATCCTATTCTCACGAATTTTCGAGTAAGTTAAGTGCTACGAATAAACTTCTTAACTTCATCTTTTTGATCCTTCAATAAGTAAGCAATAAATCATGCAATTTACGATGCACAACATAAATAACAAACATGAAACACCCATAGTATTTACTCAACAATCATCCAAACAAAAATCCTAATTAATTTACAAACCCATAAATCAATGTTAGGTTTTCACCCAAATCTTAGTACAAATTTACTCACCAAACATGATAAATATCAAGGCAAAAGTCAAATTAAGCATAATTATCATTAGCATCAACAATTTATGAAAACTTTAGATGATGAAAATAGAGACTAATCTAAGCAAGAAACAAGTGAACAAAGTAAAAAGGACAATTAAAATAAATAAAAAAGGATGAAATGCTCTTTGGGTGAAGCTTTGAAGTCCTTAAATCTTCATGTTTTCATTAGATACTTTGATCTTTGAAATCCAAACAGAAATATCATTTTTCTTGCTTTCTCTTTCTAAAAACCTAGTTTCTCTCACTAAAACTTAAAAATAAACTAAGTTGGGGTTAATCCTTCCGTCCCCTTCAAAAATTAGGGGTGCATACTATTTATAGGTCTAGTTATTACATCATTCAATGAAGTCAAAAAAATAGAGTTGTCCATACAAAGCATAGGAGTGACCGAGTGAGCGCTTCTTGTTAACGAGCATGGTACACCTAAGGCTATTTCTTTGCTCATTGCTCAGTTAAACTTCTCAAGGCTAGACGTCCAAATGAGCATTGAGCAAAGAGATAGTCTTGAGTGTTCCATGGTCGTATTTATATAATAAAAGTTGTATTGTTAAATGAAGCAACTGCTCCTTAGTCGCCCCAACCCACTCAAAGTTCTTGTTCCGCCTTAGATTAATCTCAAAAAGCTCATCGTAAGGAGTATTTTGAGCGAGATGGCTATACTTGGGATTATTGATGTCAATTTTCTGCTTTTCTATTTTGTTTTTAACTACATGTATGTGGTTAGATCAAATACGTTTATGTGTTACTAAGAATCTAAAAAAAGGTTCTTTCGTAAGGTTCTTCAGTGGCTACTATGTAGCCATTATTAAAATTTGAAGAGTAATATTATCCATCCATTTAAATCATAAAAAAATTAGATTAAGAAATAAACCTGAAAACCGCATTATACCCTGAATAACAAACAAGATCATTATCTCAAAAAACATTAATAGCGCAAATATTTACTTTCATCTCCCTTCTCAAGTTGATTTTGTTATTTCAACGACATTCAATATTTGGGTACCACAAATCGAAAAATCATGTAAAAAAAATCTTATTTTTCTGCCAACTATATACAAGTATAACTCTTGGTAAAGGAAATTGGTTTTACGCTTCCAATACGGTGGTCAAAGTATTACACTTTTCTTTGGTTTGTACATATCAAAGATTCAAGTATCCTGTAAATTCTGCAGCACAAAGATACACACAAAGTTTGGCCTGTGTGACAGAACCAATCGTAAGAAGTAAGAGCACCACCCTGCAGGGAAAAGGGGGCAAAAGAATGCAAATTTCAGTAGTTGGCATGTGAGACAGAACCAATCCTATGACCGCTTCACAAAGAATACACATCTCCCTGTTGCTGTTTTAGTTTTAGGTGCTCAAGTGTAAAAACAAAAAAAACGCACCCACTGTGAGAATAAGATCTAAAAGCATTTACAGAAACTATACTTAGCTTACAAGAAGTTTGGTATCAGTCACTTTCTATAAATTCAGGCGAGAGTATGGTTTCTAAGAGCTCCTTCAGATTAGCCAATACATGGCGAGGCCCTAAGCTGTTAGTCCCAACATAATTCAACAGTTGTTCTATGTCCTGCAATATTCAAAACAAGGGGAAGAAAGCTAAGCATATTGAGTAAGGCCATGTGACTTACGAACAATCCAAGTCACTCCAATACTAGGAAAAAACATCAAATGGAAGCAGAAAGCAGCAACTTTGTCTTGCCATGCAGGCAACCTCAAAGCAAGAGAAGACTCAATTGTTACTAGCTTGAGACATTTATCAAAAGAGATCAATATTTAAGATCGACCGATCAACTATGATCCGAAAGCAAAAAATGCAAGAAAAAAGCAGAGCTGCAAATTTATTTACGATGCCCATAAGGTACTACTAGTTCTCAGTAAGTATCTATATAGATAATTAAAGCAGCTAACCTTGTTTAAAAGAAATATAGCATATGCTGTTCTGGTTGCATCTTGCCCATCTAAAAAAAAAGTGGAAATTCCAAACACTTCCTATTTGCAGAGGCCAAGGCAGTTGAGGTAGATCCTGATGATACTGGATTACTAGATAGTGCACAATCTTTATATATGAATGAGAGCCACCCAAACGCAAAGGATAACGCAAAGGGACATGTAGATATGAGGCTATGAGTGCGATGACCTGCAAAAGACCCACCCATAGTATTAATATCATCCAGTAACTGTTGTCGCTCTTTTCCTGGCGATTGACAGGGAAGACAGGAGAGACAGGTAGCTGTGCTCATGTGGATTCTGTTGCAACAAAAAAATTATGACCGACGAGATGAAGTTCGTGTTATAAACGTAAGCTTGAGGAGAATAGGAGATCATAGCAAATTGCAAGAAGAAAAATCTGTATATGGGCAAAAACAAACACAGGCTGAACAACTAAACAAATGGTAGTTTACCCTCACCCGAAACATGTATGTATTACCATAAGATAACAATTATTGACTCAAGGGAAGATAAAGCACATACATGGGCTACGTATCCCTAGAGCAGTTGTCGACCTCTGAATCTGCTTCTTATCAGTGAAGAATGTCATCTGCGTAAAAGGAAGCATATTCAACTGTACCCCAGAAATGGTCAAGACTCCTTGGTTTCTTGATCTGTTCTCATCTATAGTTCCCCCAGGAATCCCTGCAATTAGTTAAAAGAAGAGAACTTGTTAGTTGTAGCCTACAATTAGTTATCGAAACCTAAACATAAAATTCCTGGAAGCAGGAAATAGTACCTGATGTAGTCCCATTAGGAAATGAATAAAGTTCAAGGTGTTGAGTTGGAGCAATGAAGGTGTTAAGAGGATAAAGAAATGCAAGTTGAGAAATCATATGTTGTTGTCTGAGTCTAAGCATCTTCTGAAGACTATTAGTCGGGCAAGACCTTTTCACCAGCAAGTAATCTACCAGATTCCTGGAAAGTAAGAAATAAAAATGAAGATAAAACACCTTAATTTGAGTGGCTTAAGATAGAAGAAGAAATGAGAAAGATAGAGAAAGAAAGAAAGAAAGGTACCTGCAGAAATTGGCGAGCAAATAGAAAGAGAAGTGCCAGAAACAAGTAGAGACTTAATTTCAGTGCAAGGTGGTCGGTTTGGTTTTAAGATGTTCTTCAGCCACCTTAGCTTGCATCAACATGTTACCCATAAATAAGCTTCCTATCTTCCACTCTTTCTGAAATCTCATCAAGTTCATTCTTACGAATCAACGACTCAGTTTGTACCTGTTATATTATATTTATATTTATATTCCATATAGAAATTGAAAACCACAAAGAAAAAGAAAAGGCATTCCTGAGTTAGGGTTTGGAGTTTAGTGTGAAGAGCTAGTTTCTTGTGTTGGGATTGATGGAGGGCAGAAGAAAGACTAAGTAGCCTAGCAAGTTCTTGTTCAAAATCTTCCCGAATGACTTTAAGCTTAGGATCCTTAGTAGCGCTTTGCAGGTCCATCAAAATTCAAAGTAAAACCAATTGGGCTTGGGCAACAAAAGTAGTTAAAAGAAGAGAATTGGGAATTGAGAATGAGAACGAGGGGAGATTTCAGATTTAAGGAATTCGTCATCGTCCGGAACAAAGATCTGTCAGCGATTCGGAGTGTGTCTCAATCTCATTTGAAGATTAGGAGATTAGGAGAAGGAGCTCTAATTTGAAAGATATATAAGAGAGATACCTGAAGGAATTGAAGATGAAGATGAACAAAGACTTGATATTGCAATTGAGATTCAACGGTGGCTCGCATAATCCCACTTTTATCAAAAACCCGCTTTCCAATCAATGAGTTTTACAACGAATGTCGAACACCGCTACACACCACTAATTTTAAGTATTGTAATTTTTTTATTTTTTTAATTATACCATAAATCACTCTCTTACACAACTCCAATCTATTCATCATTCTATTCAAGGACTCCTCCCCTTCTTCAAGCAAGTTCTCTCCTTCACCATCATTGTCCAGCCCTTCTAAATTGAAATTCTATTATTACGAGTTTGACTCGTTCAACTCGGCGGAGGCTCTTATCAACGGCGATGTAATCGGTGCAAAACTAATCGACAGTCGCTCTGGCATCGCTCCCCTTACTGCCGATGAAGAAAGGGAATTTGATAATGAAGAACTGAGAAGTTGATGGACGTCGTTTTCCTGGTTTTGTTGAGAAAATGGATTGATAAATTAATATTTTTTTTTTAAAAAAACAAACTTAAGGTCCATCGTTAATGGAGTTTTTGATCGGCATTCCCATTATTCAGCATCATAAGGTGATTACGCGAGATTTATTCTACAACTGCCACTGTTAATGGCGTCGAGTTGACTCGGCCTTTTGTGGAGGAGTGTTATCGAGTGTGAAGGCGCAGGGAGTGAAAAATGCATCTTTCATTATACGTTGATGATGGAGGCGAGGAAGACAAAGGTATGGAACATGAAGATGGAGGTTTGTTTTCATGAAGGTGGGAGGAAAGAGGTCACGAGAGTAACTAAGGAATGGTGGTGATAACTTGTAGGAAGAAAGTCATTTTTAATCTTATTTTTAATTTGGGTGATGATAATAAGAGGAGGGTATAATAGTAATTTGGTATTTATTTTGATTATTTAAAGATATATTATATAATTAAAATATTAAAATATTAAAATATTAAAAAATTTAATGTTAGTGGTGTGAGGAGTGTTTGACATTCACTTTGGAATTTTACTTTCCAATAACTTACGTTCCTTAATTACCACCTTTAAACTTCCTTCACTTATTTAATTGGAAAAATTAATAAAATTAGATTTAATTAAAAAAAAACTTAAAAAAAATAAAAGAAAACCCCACCCCTCCCCCTCCCCTTCCCCCACTGCTGCTGCTCAACCTCCTCACCTCCCCCGCCAGTGGCGGGGATTCCAGCCTTGCTCATTCGGGCGCACGTGGGGACCGGGAAATTTTTTTTTAAAAAAAGTTAAAAGTTCAAAAATCAAAAAAAAATCACGCGCCTGACCCCTCTCTCCCCTTTTCGCCCTAATTGTCAAACTCTTTCACTCTTGAACGCTCCTTCCTTCTCCCTTCATCCGCAATCACCTTCCGACCTCCGACGGAAGACCGGCGACGGCTCTTCGTTTACTACCGTGACCTTAGACTGAGGCAGTACGGCTCGTCATTGAGGCTTTGGAGTTGGCGAATGCCACCTGCGACTGCAATTTCCTGAGGCCCTCTAAACATTCTCTTAAACTACCTACTCACTCTCTTGCTAAGGCCATTGCTGCTGAGGGGATTTCCGTGTTCTTTTCTCTCTTTCATTTCGTTTTTGTTTTGATTTTTTTTACTTCTTACTTTTATGTTGTTATTATGGAGTTTTTTATTATAAATGATTGCCCCTAATTTGTGAGTATTGATCGTGTTTGTAATTCTTTTTCATTTACTTGACTGTGAACTAGGTGTTCGAAAATTGGTGTTAAGAAAATTAATCTCATATGACCATTCCAATCGAATCGAGTGTAAACATAAGTTGAAATCAGGCGGTGATCACTGATCGGGTCCAATTAGTTTATAAAATAAGTTTAGATAAGAGAACACATCTTCGGTGTGGTTGGACGTAAATCATTTTATGTGGAAAACGATTTTCCATGAAAAAAATCAAATGTAGATTAACTTTTTTACTTTTGGAATGAAATTTGTTTGAGAGTTTGTTTGAGAGAAAAAATTTGATTTCGATATGTGAACGGCGATTGATAGTGGTGCACCACCATCCGGAAAATCCTGATCCGCCACTGCCCACCGCAAGCCTTTTTATTATATAAATCTCATGTATTAGTACTAAGACTACTACTTAATCAATTTATTAAAAAGAGAAAGAAAGGTTAAAAGAGGGAGGAAAGTTAAAGTTCACTTCCCTCCTACATGTTTTGTAACACACTCTCCAAAAAAAGAGGGAAATCGAGTGTCAACAGCCTGAAAATTGACTTTTTTGGCCTAGTTTTTAATTAAGGTACTGATTTTAAGGATTTTCAAAAACCTAAGATCTTATTTCACAAAAAAAAAACATATAAAGTACTAGTTCACAAAATCACCTATACATGGGTACTACTTCACAATTTGTCCTTAAAAATAGTGCTTATTTTAAAAGTTCCAGTCGGGCAGTCCCAGTCCGATCTAAAGCTCGATCCGATCCTCTTACAAAATGAATAACAACCGTCATCCTCTTTCTCGTACTCACCTTAACGTGCGCAGTGGGTGTGTACATTTACCCTTCTCAATAGTTGATAGTTCTCATCATCGCATTTACATTTCCATTTGCATTTCCTTCCCAGCGAACAAAACCCCAAACGAAGCAGATCTCTCGTCTCCTGATGCTTATTCTTAATTGCAATTGCAATTCCAATTGCGTGTTTCTACGTACATATTGTCTCTTTCTTTCTTTGAATGAATTGAATACCGGCGTAGTGAATAATAGATGGATCCTCCTTTGATTAATGATGTTTCATTGTCTGAGATTTGGCCGTTTCGTAGTAATAGTGTTGCTGTTGTTGGAGACTCCCCCTGATGCTGCTGCTGCTGCTAGTAATGCTGGAATGTTGCTGGGCCTTCGAAATGGCAACTCCAACCGTTGGTGCTACTTTAATTGATGGTTTATTCACTACTACTACTAGTAGTAATCACATTGTTGCCTCAATCAATAATAGTTTTAATGGTTCACTTGATGAATCTACTCTCACTCAACAACATACTGCCTTGAAGACTGCAGGAGAGATTATGTCTCTCAACATCCTCCTCAAGCTTCTTTCAGCTACTACTAGTGCCCATGCCGATGCCAATTCCAATTCCAACTCCAATTCCAATTATTTGGTAATTTTCCTTTTTCTTATTTGAAACTTCAACCTTATTTTTGTAATTCCAGTTTCCTTTCTAAACTTTGTTGTTTGCTTATTTATCTGACTTGTACCTGTATGAGCTTCACCCGTCGCAACCTTTAAACTAACAATCCCTCAGCCCGTGGATTTTGTCGAGTTGCTACTAGCATCTGTTACTCCAACTCTTCTAATTTTCTTATGTACCTGTGTCCGAATGGTGTCGTATTTGACACTACACTTGGATTCTCCATTTTAAACCAAAAAAGTATCAAGTGGCCGAGTCGAACACCTCGACACACCCATATCTAAGGAGACATTAGTAGCCAAACTTTCAGTTACATATATAGTAGCTAGCTTCCTGTCTCAAGTTCGACTATGAGGAACAAATGAAATTCATTTAATCGTCTCGATTTTTTATGTAGGTAAGGATCTAGCTCTCACTTTAGGCGCTCAAATATTGTAGAATTGAGAGTATAATATGTGGAAAACGATAACAAGAAATAATAAGAATAAGCAATAAAGGACGCTCAGAAATCAGCTAGCAAAACCGAGATCCAAGCGATAAACACTTGCTTTTCACTAGGACTTTAAAAAAGTATGAGATGACTTTTATTAAGAAATTTTCAATCTCAATATACTCTTCTTCAAAAAAAAAACCTCTCTAAATTAGAATCTCTCTTTTGTGTAATCTCTAATGACAAATATATGCATATATTTATATATTTTAAGGGAGAAGATAAACCTAAACCGACTAAAACAAGGAAACCAAAGCAAACTAAATTCCGTGGACAGACCACGGTGTAGAGGCCACTCAATCCCCCACTACAAACTCTTCATCCCTCGTATGCAAAGTTTGCGGCCTATTTCATTCGTTGCTCAGCCTTGACGAGATTCAAATGGAGATCCTCCTTAATTTGCCTCTCGCTCATGCATCATGGTCTCCAAACTATCCACGAGGAAATGACCCCGGCCCGATCTGGAAAGGGTGGTGGGTCTCTACCATAAAGAGCAAGGAAGGAGTCATCTTCATGAAAAGATGAAGAGTTGAATTGTACTTGAATTTTCAGAGCCAATTTCGCTTGTGACATTTGTTGACAATCTCAGATTGACCGGCAAGTTGTGTGTGATAGGATGTGCTTCATGGGATTGGTGCCTTCTAAACGAAAGACTCGGTAAAAAGTTGCTCATGAACTTCGATCTCCATCTGAAATGAAAGAAAAGCTATGTAGCTGGACATCTCCTTGATAAACAACAAGGCTACTCAGTACTACGCTGTGGATGGGTGTTTTAAACTTAAAAAATGGGTGTATTAAGTGAGGTGATCAACCACGACTAGTGTGGTGTCATAATAACGAGGTGAGCGAAATCCATAGTGATATCGTCCCAAACCTTGGCAGTTAGTTGGGTTAATTGTGAAGTCTTGTGATGTTGACACACTACATTATTGCACGTGCGAGGACACATCCTTGCGCATCCACTGTGCAAAACCAATATGCAGCCATAAGTTATTAGGTTTCTCGAATGGCCAGTCCTTGATACTCCTTAAGGAGTTTTTAGGTCTCTCAGATCACCCAATTATGATACTCGTTAAGGAGTTTCTAGGTCTCCTGAATGCCCCAATCATGATAAGGGTATGGGAACAAAAACCGAAAATTGTGGAATCACATACCGCCCTTTTTATAGCAGTCTCCCATCCACCACTGTATACCCAATGTATACATGGCGGTATCAACAACGAATCATATTGGATCTCATAGTGAAGGGCCCCCTAATCTACACTTGTTGTTGTAGCCAAGGCCCCCAAATTTGACTCTTGGGGGGAGCTGCCGCACGATTTGATGTACCTACTTTTAGTGATCGCACGTGCAAATCACAAGCTTGTTGATAATTTCTTATTACAAAGTGGCGCCGAAAGAGATAATGCTTCCATTTTTGCACGAACTAGAGATGGCCATCATTTCCTTCTCATAGATGGACTTGAGTTGGGCGTCTTGGATCCGAAATTGTACTGAAAAATGCAACGGGTCGCTGCACAGGCATCAGTTTCAACTTTCAACTATAAAGGGCTCTTGAGAAATTCGGCATAGCAAGAATCGGGGATTTGGTCATAGCCTCCTTCAAATTGTCAAAGGCCGGGAAAAACCAAATTTTTCAATTGGGTAGTGAGGGGGTGGGCTATGTGGGCGTATGTGAACTTGCGAGTGATACGTGTTAAGCCAAGGAGCCAGTAACTGAGTCACTCAACCATGGCTTTGATTTTGTCCCCAGTAACTGAGTCCACTCAACCATGGCTTTGATTTTGTCATACTTGCTTCTGAAATTTTAGCTGAGTAAGCCACTTCTCGCGCATTCAGAGTTTTTAAGATTCCCATAGAGCTTGTAATCTGGTTGCACTACCATGGTGAGGTGCGTTTGGTAGTCATGAGATAAAAACTTCGTTCATTAAAGACTGGCTTAGCCAGGGCGTTGATGATATCCGGACTTGGTATCCAATTTAGTGAAAATTTTGGACTCCCATAATTGTGGGGTAACTCTTATATCACTGGTATAGGGTATTTGTCAGGCACGGCGATAGTCCACGTAAAACGCCACGACCCGTCCTTCTTAGGAACTAATAACACGAAGAGTTCTTGAGAAAGGGCCATTCGAGGGCCTTATAATTCTTACCTTTAGCATTTCTATTATTAGTTGTGGGTAGCAGTATGGTCGAACTCCCACTGGGTTACTTCCTTGCGTCAAGATAATGGTGCGTTCATACCCACAATTTGGTGGTAATCCATGTAACATATTTAATACCTCGTGAAACTGATTTAAAATAGACTTAAGAGCACCTTAGTCTCCGGCGTAACTAGCTAATGAGTTAGAGGAAAACTGGATTTTCTTCTCAACCAGTATTCCCCTCCCTCTTTTAATTTGAATTGTGTGTAACATAACTTTGAGAGATATCTTGGAATAAGACGGGGAAGGATCACTTCGTAATGTTACCATGGAGCCATTTACTTGGGATTTCATCCAGCTTCCAATTATTCACCACGGGCTCTGATTTTTCCCACTGCACCCCAGGATTACGTCGGAGTTTTTGAGGTGTAAGGGCAGAAAATCTTCCCATGAATTAGCACCCTTTGCATTCTCCCGTTCACTCTCACCGTTTCTCCCTGCCTGGCAAGTACACCAAACCCCTTTCAACTGGATACCGGAATCCCGTGCTTTTGAAGTGTCTTAGGAAGGGTAATTATGTGTTGTCACTCGATCTATCATGACAGCCATCTCTTTGTTGCCAATTTTTCGAGAGGATTTATGGCGTTTGGGTTAGTTAACGCTTGTAGAGAAACCTCCGTTAGGTTCTTCTTCCTTGTCCCTATCCTCTTCCTCAGCCAAGAGAATGCTTAGTTCCCGTCGCCGACAACGTTGGCCGATGACCCATTTCTCCTTGCAGCGAAAGATAGCCTTACTCCCACTTCTCCAATGGGCTTTGCAATAGAACTCCCTTTGGCTAGTCACTCATTGTTGTGGTAAGGGGCTTCTATTGCTTGGTGCCCTTGCTATCCTTTTTGAGATCGTACCTAGATCTTCTCCTCGACCCGTATTGCCATCATCCAGCCTTTCCGAATTAATTGGATCCAACATTCTCCGCTAGCCTAATTTTTTCATTCAGCGCATTCATAAATTCCTCTAAAACGACAACCATTTTATGAAATTTTCACGTACTCCAACACACTTTACCCATTACAAAGTGCCTTTCATGCAAAAACCCTATACGGTGCTCTGACCAAGCCTTGATAGGTGGCCTTCAATGCTCCCACAGATACCAAGCCAACGTCCTACTGCCCATCGGAACACAGCACATCTTCTCCTCCTCGTTGAGGCAGTAAAAATGGAAATACCTCTCTACCTTTGTCACCTTCTCTCCGTTGCCCTCCACGTGTCCCTCCATCATCTGGATTCTGCTTGGCGTCAATCCAGCCACGATTCAAATCCACTGAAATTTCCTTTCCCTTGCGAATCCTCCCGCCAAATTTTGCAATCTGAGATACTAGATCTTACCTCGGTTTGAAACTTGGCCCAATCTTCACCGCATTGATCATCACACATTTTACAGACCAATTCTTTCGTGAACGAATAATCCATCCTTCTTTATTGCCGTTCACAGCCGCCGCAATCTCTTCAACCGTAGAGCTGTATCTCTTCAGCCATGGAGCTTTCTGGTGTGATCTCTTTGACCATGGAGCTTTGCAAGTTGGCAATCTCTTCAACCATGTACCTTTGCAAGTTGTCCATATTTTCTTCAAGTTTGTCCATACTTTGAGCATCGTTAACTCGCTCCATGGAACTTATTGGCTTTGATACCAGCTGTAATGGTTTCTCAGCCCCTTCACTAATACCAACAATGCAATACAAGAATCAAGCAATAAGAATGCTTGAGGAAGCTTTTGTGTATTGTAATTTTAAGGAAACCGTGAAGATAGTTCAGAGCTTTCGAGAGATCGAGATCACCCCAAACACAAATGAAAACAATTCAAATTTCTCCACACCCTCTGTTTTGACATTCCTCTCCTTTTTATATAACAACATCCCGACATAATATTCCTTTTGCATAATATTCTTTTTGCTTAACTGAATTATTGATGATGTGCCCATAGGACCCTCATGTTGTTGTGCCCTTCTTGTTGCTTCTTAGGTGGCTTTGGTTGGTTGGTTCATTAGAGTCAGCAATGGGGGCAAAGTAGGTGGCTTTGGTTGGTTCATTAGAGTCACCCCTTTCTTGCGATTGATCGTTTATTGTCCTACCCAAGGCTGTCATAATCGCAATTCTACTTTGGATCGGACGGGCCTCTTAAAATCATATGTAGAATCGGATTGTAAAATTGTACGACTCTACAATAATAATCAAGATACTGCACTCGTATAATAAATTTAAAGCCAAAAAAATAATAATATATGTTTAACCCTTAAATAGCTGATAATTGATAATTGATAATTTACGTTATTAGTAGCTTTGTTGGTATGACTAAATCTAATATAAATTTGTAATGTTTTCGCTAGGTGAAATAAATTATAGAATCATATAGAAATGTAAGTAGAATCGTATTGCATATTTGAATTGTAATCGTACCGATTCTGACAACCTTGCCCCTATCATGCTGGTCATACTTGGTTACTTTCATCGGGCACAGGTAGTATGTATGGCCGTCAGACTTGGCTAATTATGATTTTATGTGCAAGTTTTGGGTCCATAAAGAAGTGTTAAGCATCCATATTCATTTACCCGATGTGAGATTAAAGGCCTGAGGCCGAGAGGAGGGGCAGAGCTAGATGATAGAAATTGCATCTCTTTTTTGTGGAGTGAGAAGAAGCCGATAGATAATGCAGTTACCTGTTTTTGTTCTCTCCTTAGGAGACACTCTTGTTAGCTAGTCCTTGTGAGACAAGCCAAAGAAAATGGCACAACTTCTGGACATCAAATGAAAATATGTAAGGTAAAGCGTCGTGGCCAAAGCCTGATAATAATAAATATTCTGAGAGAGGATGGGTTGTTATCTCTTTGCTCTGTGATCGGCTGCTTAATCCACATTTCGTTCTTTGGGCAACATTTAAACTTATTCACAAGCTTGGCCTTTCCTTTTAAGTTACGTGCACCATGGATGGTGGAGTCTGGACTCTGAACTCTGGAGCCTAGCAATTCTCTGAAACAATTCACAGGCTTGCAATTGGTTCTCCCACTATTAGAGGTTATTGCTAAGAACTTATTCTGGCAATGCTGTGGTGGATTGGTTTGCAACTCTCGAGTTTGGTATATTGGGAACTCGAACTTTTGATGAAATGTAAATACATCTGATAAGAACTGAAGCTTACTCAATACTGCTGTGCTTGTAGCTTTAGCGTCGTGTACTAGAAATCTAGAATCTTGAATTTCTTGTTATGCAGAAGGAATCAAATGTTAAATGCATCAAAACATCGGGTTTCCACGATGAAAATGGCAGTTCAAAGACTGGAGGTGAATCGAGTTCAGCTGATAGTGAACAGCTAGCTGAAAAACCAGCTGAGCCACTAAAAGACTATATCCATGTCAGAGCAAGAAGAGGTCAAGCTACAGATAGCCATAGTCTGGCACAGGGAGTAATTTTCTTCTTCATTTGGAGATATTTTTTCCCAACATTATGTTCATCTTGTTTAGCAACGTTATAAACCATGAAAAAGATGATGCTCTTATGTTCTTGCTTCATTTAATTTAGGTTATAGTCCCTTGATTTGTTGGGAAAGTTGGTCTCTATCCTGTGGCTTATATAACCAATCTTTCTTATTGTTTTTGCTGCTTGTAGGCCAGGAGAGAAAAGATAAGCTAGAGAATGAAAATTTTACAAGATCTGGTACCTGGATGCAACAAGGTTGGTATTAGCGACCAATAAGTTGGTATGAATTGGTTCTTTGAATTAATATATGCTATTGCACTCTCCTTTGACCTTGTGTACTTACTTTGTTAATTACTAGGTTGTCAAGTTAGGTTTCCTGATATGTTATTGTCAGATCTCATTTCCTTGCTGAAATTGATTTTAACTCCTTTTGAAGCAGGTTATTGAAAAAGCACTTGTTCTTGATGAGATTATCAATTATATACAATCTTTACAACGACAGGTTGGGTGAGTTTGTGGATTTGCTTAAATTTTTGAGGAAAAGTTAGCAATTGACTTTTAGGGAGTTCCTATATTCATCTGTCTCTTGCTAATTGAAAATAGGTCGTTTGCTATCTTTTTTGATACTTAAATTTTTCTTGTGTACACCCTAATACTTAATTTTTTTCACATATGGGGTTGGTACTTGGTAAGAAGACCAAGGGTAGTAAAATGAGTTTATAAATTGTTAAAATGGGTGAGAGGAAAAAATGAGGAAGAAACGCTGATTATTTATGAAAAAAATTATTTAAATTGTCTACAAGTCAAGAGAGACGTGAAGAAATGGAGTGATTCGTCTTAAATTTACGACGTGAAGAAATGGAGTGATTCGATCTTTTAATTTATGATGGTTCCCATCGAATTCCAATTCTCTTCCTGTCTTATTCCTCCAGTACCTACTTGTATCGTTTACCAAGTTCTTATGACCTTATTGTGTGCTTTATCTTCTATACATTTCAGTTCTTATCCATGAAGCTTGAAGCAGTAAATTCTGGGATGATTCCTTCGATCAACATATTCCATTCAAAGGATATGAGTTCACATTTGATCAGTCCTTCACTTAATAGGATAACAACACAGATTTTAATACGACTATCAGAGTTACTCACGGAATACTATACTCTTACTATTGACCAACTCAATCATCAAAAGGAGCTGTTGAAACTAAAGTACTAAATTTTGGTTAAAGTTCTGTAATCATGTCATAAAGTTTACTTCATTTAGCTACTAATATAATGTGTACATCAGATCATATTCAGGTTAATCAGTTAGGGATGCCCTCATTTGATCAGAGTGGTATGATGTTTGGTACTAACTGCCGAAACTCGCAGCAGCAGCAGAGGAGCACAATCTGAGTGGCTACATATGCAATTAGGTGGAAGTTTCAGAGAACAGCATCAATGTAAAATATCTCGTTTGATGATAAATCTTATTAGTGTAGCTAATCATTTATTTTACATAATCAGGGAACTCTGCCCTAAAATAATTATGCTGTTTGGGTGGGGATGTATTTCTTATATCTCGTTTTCCCTTGATTTGTAATACAAGATTACTGTCTTCACTCGTAACCATTGTAATTTTATTTTCCTGTATGATCCTCTGACTACATTTGGGCCAAGTTCCCAAGGTTGGTGAAACCAAAAGTGTTGAAAATTTGTGGTATATTGAAGACTTTTATGTTTCTAAGAAATTTTAGACCTTGCACATTCTCTATTACAAAGTCTTGTTTCAAGTCTCCTAACTTGATTGCACCCAAGTTGAGTATTTGGAACTCTACAAAACCTTGTAAATGACAGTTTGGCTGGTATAGACTTATTAAACGAGCTACAAATTTAAAAAGTTAAAATTTGATTGAGAAATACCATTGCTGATTTGCTATGGTTAATTATGACCACTATAGCCTTTCTACAACTGTGGTAAAGATATGGAAAGAGCTAGATAGAGCATGGCCTCGTGGAGGTAAAAGCTCTAAATTGCAAGGCAGCAAATAGTGACCCCTTTTTTGGGCTGGGCGGCCGTGGTGAGAGGAGGAAGGGGAAATTTTATTTGGGTCAGAGACCAAGTTCTTGGGATTTTTGCTCTTGTATTCCATGTACTATGTAGTAGTGTTATTATTAACTCGAGAAGATTATGTTATTATTATGCTTGGAAGAACCACCTCTATATTATGTTATTATTCATCTTCATTTTACTTTTTATTCAATTATATATACGACAGGTTCCGCTACGAGAACAATACTTGTGGGGAGAACCTATTTATAAGTGGTTCGCACAAGCATGGTTCTCTCTTTCTCTCTCTATATATATAGTATATATTGTGATTATAATGTTGTTTTGGTGACTGAGGTTGCCATTAACAAATTGTCATCTGGTTTAGAAACTAGATAAAATGTTAGCTCAAAAAGCACATTATTTATTGTTTTATTCATACGATTAAAAATGCATACAATTTCAATCCTTATTAAATTAACGAAAAAATTGTAAAAATAAATAAAATTATATTTTACTACCAGTCTGTGATCAGAATCTGGATTCTATTCCTTGGATGACGCTTCGATTCACCATGAAAGTTTGGCTTAACACGTGATCTGGAATTGAAGGGTTTGTAGCAAAGAGAGTTGTGGGTAAAATCACTGCTCCAGCATTCTGACTATTAAAGGCTGTAAAAATCAGCACTTGCTTCCCCCTACATTCTTTTAAAAATGAACCAAACCCCTTGGGATCACAAAACCAGGACCCAACACCTTCGAATAGTACACATTCCGGTGGTCACAAACCCAACTAGAACTCTTCCCTGGATCACCACCCCACTCTCGCTTGCTCGGGGGTGGGAATGGGGAAGGTTCATCCCATTAGGGCGAGATCAACACGGTTCATTGAAATTCCAAGCATATTAAGGGCTGGGAATGTGAGAACGTTCCCAGGTGTGACCCTTGATCCATAGGGAGTTGACGTGTTGCCCTCATTCATAAACCCATTGAAGAAGAAAGTCTTCTGAGGTCACGTTTGAGGTTGGTTTGCAAGGGAAGTTAGCAAATAGAGGGAGAGGCGTTGAGGTCTGCTACACAGAAGTCCAGCAAGGGATCAGGATCAGTAGCAAGAGAAAATAATGGAGCGAGCAAGAAAATTACAAGGTAGAGTAGGGCAGCCATGAGATCTACTTAGGAATGTTGTTTGTGTTATTCTAAGACTAGGATTAAGGTGTTTAAATAGGGCTATTAACACGTGACTTTGTCAAAGGCATCCAATATTTTTATTATGAAACAAATATAAAGATGATGTTAGCCAAGGGAAGAATTAGAGTTAATTTCAATATAGTAAGTTGAAGTGGTTGAAGGAAAGACTAATTCAGATTGTTGAACATGGAAAGATCTCATGTTTTACTTAAATTTATTTGGCTTTTCACATTCTAAAATCTTTAGAGACCCTACTCACTTACCTACAACAATCATCTTGAACTCTAGAAACCAGCATAGTGCTCTTCCCTCTGAACACCACGTTGGAGCAACATTGGTAGACCTTCGAAGAGAACAAAATATAAACTTATAGGGCATGTTTTATTAACTGATTTTGACTTATCTGAAGTTGTATTTTCTGAAATAAGTCAAGATAAGCCGAACAGAACACTACATTAAAATCATTTTAGTATTGATATAAGAATGAGTACAAGCAACAGTTATAATTAAAATTTAAAGTGATGTAAAATTGTACTGACATTATAATCATGTAATATCAAAAGTCTAAAAAAAAAAAAGCACCACAACCTCGGTGATCAAGCAACTTCAACTACATTAGAGAAAGCCACAAAGAAAACAGACTGAGGCCTCAAAAAATCACACACCATTCTCCATCCTGTAACATCGGACAAAACAGTTTGCATCACTATCAGGGAGGAGGAAAAAAAAAAAACAGCCAGTGGTGGTAGAGTTGTATCTAATACCTTTGAAGTGCAGCTGAGCTGATTGGAATAACACCGGCCGGAGACACTAAAGCATCCACATAAACATCATTGGGAGTGATTGGAATGACTCTGTCATCCAGTATTTGCACAGAATAGGACAGAGCAACTGCATAACAAACAGAATTGATCAATATATGAGATGATCTCTAAATCTCCAAACAGAAGGCAGCTGATATAGGAAGTGATGTAAAACATACCAAGCAGCGGTAGCTTCCAGTTTTGCTCGTTAGCAAGCTGTGGGTAGTTCCTCAGGAAAGTGTCATAGTAACTTCAAAAGTTCTCCATATAAGATTTTGTATAATAAGTTACCCGCATGTTATGGGTCTAACATTAATGCACGCAACCGACATACTAGAGTGAAGATGATATTCTCCCAATTCACCATAATTGTCTAGGCAAGTGAACCTTTTTATTTAAAAAAAAAACAAATGGTAATGGAACTTGATACGTGCAATGTAGAAAAGGTATGTATCTGCCTAGTTTAATCTCCGTTTTGTATTCACTGAATAGGTAATAGCAGGAGGAGGGACAGGAATGCACACTCAGATAAACAGAGGTATGGTAATGGTATGGAGTATGACTGTATGACGCCTCAATTACGAAAACAGAATCATGTATCTAATAGTATAAGCAATATTAATCAAGAAATGTGAGTGTAAGCACTTAAGGTATATATGAACATACCCTCCACCACGGCCTAAGCGTCTTCAGTTTTGTCAAATGCAAGTCTGGAAAAGGGGGATTGAAAGAAATAAGTAAAAGGTAACTCTTTCAACTCCAGCAATGATACAATGAGAAAGTGATTAATCATATTACCAGGTAAGAGCAAAATGTCAACTGGTTCACTTGCATGCATAACTGCAACAAGAGATCATTTGCGTTAAGTTAAATTGGGATCCCATCCCATGTATGTTAGAGAAGCTAAATAATGGGTTGAAGGAGTAGAAAAAGGTACCATCTTGACGGTGATTTCCAGTAGTATCAAATGGAGCAGGTTCGAGGATTTGCATAGAGTTAGGTATAAGATCATGGATGGTAGAGATGTTAAGCATCCGCATATGACTATTCTTGTCCTCTACCCTTGGAACATACAGTGTTTTCACATTTCCATGGAGTATGTGTGCCAAAAGTTGACTAGTATCAACTTCTCGCAAGGCACGATAAACATATATGCACATAATCGGCGGCTAGACTTAAACCATGGAGCATCAAGAATGAATTGCTGAATCGCATCATCTGGAATAAACACAATTAAGATCTAAGATAGAGAGATATGAATTGGAATTATAGAAAAGTGGATAGGATAGAGTGATAAAGAATAGAGATAGATACCTTCAAGTGCGCGCTGAGAAGGGTCCATCTCCTTAAGAGGATTGCGTACTTTGGATCGAATGCTGCGTTTCTGCTTGAAAATGGGTCCAATGATTCATTCACACTTACTTCGGTGGTGTTGGTGTTGGTGTTGGTGTTGGTGTTGGTGTTGGAGCTCATCCTAAACCTAAACCTAAGGAAGGAGAGAGATTGATTCTGATGACTATGAGAGGATGGTGGTGATCGCTGCACCTTTACAAATAGAGATTGGGTGTAACTGTAACTGTAAGGAGCTATTAGTAGTGTGCACGAATGTTGACGGGGATAAGAGTAGGAGATGTTCATCACCTTTTGTCCTAACACTCTCCCAATCCCAATTCTGTTCATTCCGATTCCCCCGCCGGGGCCCATTTCCATTTCTATTAGCTAAATCAGAGTTGTAAGTCTGTAACTAATCCCACACCCCTTGTAGATAGAGCACAGCCGTGCTTTAGCCATCTAGTTCCGGGTCTAAAGTTAGAGTCAACTAGATAGGTTTAAATTGAAAACTTCGCTCGAGATCTTAAAAGGCACAAGTCAGGTTATAAATAACTCAACTTACTCAACTCATTATTACCCTTGAACTATGATTGTGGAGTCTGATAAGGTACGCCCAGAGGCGAAACTAGTGGGCATGCCCACCCTTTTTTTAAAAAAAAGAAAGTAATTTTATATAAAAAAAATTAAGAGTGATTGCACAGTGCGCGCTGCAGACGCGCCAAACAACTGGAGTACGAGAGAAGGCAGGAGACAAAGTAAGAGACGTTAAGTCTCACCGGACATGAGCTTTTGACGTACTGGAGATGGGCCTAGAGTTGTTAGTTAACTCTACAAAGTAGTGTTGGATTTCTTAATATAATGATAAGAGTAATTAGTTACCCAAAGCCCTTGTAACAATATTTTTTTCCTTTTTTATTGTTTTATTTGTTCTCCTTTTTGTTATAGAAGTCATCCTAACCCTTGAAAATAGTGTGTGTAGTTAGGATTAATAAACTCTATTTTGCAAAGTTAACTAACAACACTACGGAATCCTATCCGAACTTTACTGATTTCCAACTCCCAGAGTCTCAATTAATCTCCTCTCAAACCGCCCTCCGCTTCTCTCTCAAACTCGTATTTTTTTCCAAAGAGGTACAAGGAAATGACTAGGTTACCTCTAACAACTGGATTAACCACAGTCATGACTCAGGAGTACATGAAAAAGATGAAACTAAACTAAAACTAATAAGATAAAACTAAACTAACCCCCAGCTTATTTTCAATTCAGCTCCAATCAATTCAGTTCAGTTCAGTTCAGCTCCAATCAATTCAGTTCAGTTCAGTTCAGCTCAACACATAACCATTTTGTTAAATATTATTATTATGTTGGTCTAATTTATTTTGCTTATTATTATTAGTATCTTTACTCATTATTATTACTATTATCATTAGGGAGGAACATGGTTTAGGTCAAAAACATAAACCAATCAAATCGTATCAAAACAGTTTATGATGCAATTTTGCACGGTCCGACCTGATTATTATTTTAATATAAATATTATTATATTATTAAATCTAATTATTAAATAGTAATATTAATTTACTTTTTAGATATTATTGTTATTATATATAATCATCATCAAGTATTAATATTTTAATACAAAGACTATGAAATAATTATTCTCAATTATCATTATAATCATTAATCATTATTATTATTAATAATTTATGATTATTAATATTATTTATTTATAACTATCATTTAAAAATATCCAAAATACTATTATTATTATTCATTATTAATTACTTATCATTATAATTTTTATTTAATATTCATATTATTATTGTTTAAATATTATTTATATATTTTATCTAATTCAATTTAATTTAATTCAATC